>JARQOD010003529.1:0-57500 GCA_033576555.1 Oophaga sylvatica
ACATGACAGACTATTCAAAATCAGACTCATCATTGAAGACTTGAAAGAAAAGTTTTTAAAGCTCTACACCCTAACAGAAAACATTTCCATTGATGAGTCCCTTCTAAAATTCAAAGGAAGACTGCACTTCAACCAATTTATTCCTTCTAAGAGGGCAAGGTTCGGAATAAAGCTCTATAAAATGTGCGAGATTTCAACCGGATACACATCAGCTTTTCACATTTATGAGGGGAAAGATAGCCAACTAAACCCACCAGGATACCCTACTTATCTGTGGACACCTGGAAAAATCGTTTGGGAGCTGATAACTCAATTTTTACACAAAGGCTATAATCCGTATGTTGAAAAGTACTACACCAGCATACCCCTATTTAAAAGTGTGGTTGAACATAACATAGGGGTTTGTGGGACCATTCACAAAAAGCCTCAGGGGTTTTCACAAACATTGGTCAACAAAAATTTCCGAAAGGGGCAGTCAGGGGCTTTACGCAATGGAGAGCTGCTTGCCCTTAAGTATAAGGATAAAAAAGATAATATTATCCTGAGCTCGATCCACACAGATGTGTTGTGAATGTGCTAGAGATGGTTTCTGAGCAGAGGCTCCCTCTGGTGTTACAGACAGTACTGAACCTTCCAGCGAGGAATGGCAATCTGGGATCTCTGACTGGACTGATGTAAGGGAGGTTCCCTCCCATGAAAGTTGCCGGTGATCAATTGTTCTTGTCTCAATTGTGGTTCCTGGTTCATTTGGAAGTTTGCTGGTGTCTGGCCTGCGTCTGCTGCTTTCAGATAAGATATTTTTGCTTTTCTTTTTGTGCTTGCTTTTTGCATAGTTTTCTGCACTTTTGGAGTTCAGCCAGGTCCCCTCCTGGTGCCTGTGCTCATCTCAGTTTATCTGTAGCCACTGTTATTTGTTCTTTTGCTTTTTCCTGTTTTTTCAGTGGCTGCGGCTTGGTTTTGTTACACCAGAGATCTGATTTAGGTGGTTGAGATCGTGTGATCTCAGGTTTTTTGGCAATCAGAAGTGTTGGTATTTTTTAGGGTTTTTTTGGATTGCAGTCAGAATTCTTTCCTGTACTTTTCTGTCCAGACAGATTGGGCCTCAGCGTTTGCTCATTCTATTTTCTGTCTGTGTCCGTGCTTTCTTCTTGTCTAACCGCCATTACATGTTTGGGGGCTTCCTATTTTCTTTGGGGATCTGCTCTGGGGCAGATAGCTTTCATCTTTCTGCCTTTAGGTGTAGTTATCTCTCAGGCTGTGACGAGGCGTCTAGGATCAACGTAGAAACGCTCCACGGCTACCTCTAGTTGTGTGGTTAGTTCAGGTTACTGCAATCCAATAGGTTCCAGCCTCTCTGGAGTATTACCGTTTTTGCTATTTCTCCTCAGCTACCTAACATAATACAGATGCCACAAGCGCCACTGCAGACCAACAGGGATCCACTACTCCAAAACCTGTGTCTGTCATTGAGTACAACAAATATATGGGTGGTGTGGACCCTGCAGATAAGGTTCTACAGCCATACTAGGTATTAAGAAAAAAATATATATGGTAGAAGTTAGTCATTTATTTGTTTCAGGTGGCCACATATAATTCTTCTGTGTTATACAAAAAAGCCAGAAATGCAGATATTTTCCTTGATTATCAGGAAAAGGTCATTGAAAATGTTTTTTTTGAATATTTTGTCCCCACCAATCCTTTAGAATCTGAAGATGTCAGAAGACTCACTGAGCGACATTTTATTGCACTCATCCCAGTAACTGAAACAAGAAAGAACCCCAGAGAAGATGTCGTGTATGTTCCCAGAGAGGAATGAGGCATGATACCCGCTATTATTACCCACAATGCCATCATTGCCGGGGCTGTCTCCAGAGACACAAGCTGGGCACAATATATTGGGCACTACAATGACAATTTTGCAATTTTTGCTCTTAAACTTCCACTGCGTGTTTCTGGAAATCATCCATGTAGTGAAAATGGTCACTATATCCATAGATGAATTCCCAGAGGGGTGTCATTTCCAAAATGGGGTTCACTTTAGGGGGATTCTGTTCTGCATTTGGCGGCTCTCCAAAGAGCCATAACAGCAGAATCCCCCCTGAAGTGACCCCATTTTGGAAATGACACCCCTTGGGGATTGGAAATGACACCCCTCTGTGAATTCATCTATGGGTGTAGTGACCATTTACCTATCTACCTATTTTCCAATGTAAAACCTGGGGTTAAAACAACATTTTAGTGGTAAAAATGTAATGATTTTTTCTTCACTGTCCAATGGTATAATTTTCTATGGAACAGCTGTGGGGTCAGTATGCTCACTGCACCACTAGAAGAATTCATTCAGGGAAGTATTTTGTAAAATGCAGTCACTTTTGGGGGCTTATGCTGTTCTGGCACCTCAGGGGCTCTGACAATTGACATGTCACCCACAAGCAATTCCAGCAAAATCTGCTCTCCAATATGGCGCTCCTTCCCTTCCAAGCTCTGCCGTGCACCAAACAGTAGTATTCTCCCACATATGGGGCATCGGCGTGCTCAGGAGAAATTACACAACAAATGTATGCAGCAATTTCTCCTGTTACCCTTGAGAAAGTAAAAAAAAAAATAGGTCTAAAGGAAAATTTTTGTGAAAGAAAAGTAAATTTTATTTTTTCCTTCCAAATTCCATTCATTCCTGTGAAGCACCTGAAGGGTTAATAAACTGCTTGAATGTGGTTTTGAGTACCTTGAGAGGTGCAGTTTTTAGAATGGTGTCACTTTTGGGTATTTTTAGGTGGTCCCTAAAAAAATGGTTTTGTAAATGTTGTTGTAAAAATGAGAAATCATTGGTCAAATTTTAACCCTTATAACTTCCTGACGAAAAAAATATGTTTCCAAAATTGTGCTGATGTAAAGTAGACATCTGGGAAATGTTATTTTTTAACCCCTCTCTGACATCAGACGTACTATCCCGTCCATGAAACCCGTGCCAATCTGACCATGGACGGGATAGTACGTCATAGGCTTTCAGCTGCGCTCTCGGGGGGAGCGCAGCTAATCACCGCCGGGTGTCAGCTGATTATCACAACTGACACCCGTGACTGTGTGTCAGGAGTGGTCACGGACCGCTCCCGGCACATTAACCCCTGGCACACCGCGATCAAACATGATCGCGATGTACCGGGGGCACAGGGGAGCCCCCTCCCTGCGCGCCCCCCCTGAGACCCTCAGACCAGCGCGATGTGATCGCGCTGTTCTGAGGGCTTCCTCCCTCCCAGGACCCGGATCCAAGATGGCGCCGGGGTCCTGGAGGGAGGCGGCTTCCTCAGTGCCTGCTAAGAGCAGGCACTGAGAAGCCTGCAGCTATGCCTGTGCGATCGCTGGTGTGACAGAGTGCTGTGCACACTGTCACACCAGCGATCTGCTAAAATACAGTGATGTCCCACCCTGGGACAAAGTAAAAAAAGTTAAAAAAATAAAAATAAACATGTTTTAAAAAAAATTCCAAAATAAATAAAAAAAAAATATTCCCCAATAAATTCATTTCTTCCTGTAAATAAAAAAAAACAAAACAATAAAAGTACACATATTTGGTATCGCCGCGTCCGTAACGACCCCCCCTATAAAACTGTCCCACTAGTTAACCCCTTTAGTGAACCCCTAAAAAAAAAAAAAAAAAAAAAGAAAAAACAAAGCAAAAAATCAATGCTTTATCATCATACCGCCGAACAAAAAGTGGAATAACACGCGATCAAAAAGACGGATATAAATAAACGTGGTACTGCTGAAAACGTCATCTTGTCCCGCAAAAAACGAGTCGTCATACAGCATCATCAGCGAAACAATAAAAAAGTTATAGCTCGCAGAATAAAGCGATGCAAAAATAATTATTTTTTATATAAAATTGTTTTTATTCTATAAAAGCGCCAAAACACAAAAAAATGATATAAATGAGGTATCGCCGTAATCGTACTGACCCGAAGAATAAAACTGCTTTATCAATTTTACCACACGCGGAACGGTATAAACGCCTCCCCCAAAAGAAATTCATGAATTGCTGATTTTTGTTCATTCTAACCTCTCAAAAATCGATATAAAAAGCGATCAAAAAATGTCACGTGCTCAAAAATGGTACCAATAAAAACGTCAACTCGTACTGCAAAAAATAAGACCTCACATGACTCAGTGGGCCAAAATATGCAAAAATTATAGCTCTCAAAATGTGGAGATGCAAAAAAGTATTTTTTGCAATAAAAAGCGTCTTTTAGCGTGACAGCTGCCAATCATAAAAACCCTCTATAAATAGTAAATCAAACCCCCCTTTATCACCCCCTTAGTTAGGGAAAAATAATAAAATTAAAAAAATGTATTTATTTCCATTTTCCCATTAGGGTTAGGGTTGCGGCTAAAGTTAGGGTTAGGGATGGCGCTAAAGTTAGGATTAGGGTTGGGATTAGGGGTGTGTTAGGGTTAGCTTTGTGGTTAGGGGTGTGTTGGGGTTAGGGTTGGAGTTAGAATTGGGGGGTTTCTGCTGTTTAGGCACATCAGGGGCTATCCAAATGTGACATGGCGTCTGATCTCAATTCCAGCCAATTCTGCGTTGAAAAAGTCAAACGGTGCTCCTTCACTTCTGAGCTCTGCCATGCGCCCAAACAGTAGTTTACCCCCACATATGGGGTATCAGCGTACTCTAGACCCCAAGAGTTATTGTGCAATGTGTCCTATTTCTTCTGTTACACTTGGGAAAATAAAAAACTGGGGGCGAAAATATCATTTTTGTAAAAAAAAATAAAATGATTTTTTTGTTTTTACGGCTGTACATTATAAACTTCTGTGAAGCACTTGGGGCTTCATAGCACTCACCACACATCTAGATAAGTTCCTTGTGGGGTCTATTTTCCAAAATGGGTCACTTGTTGGTGATTTCCACTGTTTAGGCGCATCAGGGTATCTCCAAATGCGACATGACGCCCCCAGACCATTCCATCAAAGTCTGCAATCCAAAACGTCACTACTTCCCTTCCGAGCCCAACGTGTACCCATACAGTAGTTTTCTCCCACATATTGGGTATAGCGTACTCAGGACAAATTGGACAACAACTTTTGGGGTCCAATTTCTCCTGTTACCCTTGTGAAAATAAAATATTGGGGGCGAAAAAATCATTTTTGTAAAAAAAAAAAGGATTTTTTATTTTTACGGCTGTACGTTATAAATTTCTGTGAAGCACTTCGGGGTTCAAAGTGCTCACCACACATCTAGATAAGTTCCTTGTGGGGTCTATTTGCCAAAATGGGGTCACTTGTGGGGGGTTTCCACTGTTTAGGTGCATCAGGGGCTCTTCAAATGCGACATGACGCCCCCAGACCATTCCATTAAAGTCTGCAATCCAAAACGTCACTACTTCCCTTCCGAGCCCCGACGTGTGCCCATACAGTAGTTTTCTCCCACATATTGGGTATCAGCGTACTCAGGACAAATTGGACAACAACTTTTGGGGTCCAATTTCTCCTGTTACCCTTGTGAAAATAAAATATTGGGGGCAAAAAAATCATTTTTGTAAAAAAAAAATAAAAATTTTATTTTACGGCTGTACGTTATAAACTTTAGTGAAACACCTGGGGTTCAAAGTTCTCACCACACATCTAGATAAGTTCCTTGAGGGGTCTAGTTTCCAAAATGGTGTCATTTGTGGGGGTTTCCACTGTTTAGGCAGATCAAGAGCTCTCCAAACACGACATGCCGTCCAGTCAATTCTGCGTTGAAAAAGTCAAACGGCGCTCCTTCCCTTCCAAACTCTGCCATGCACCCAAACAGTGGTTTACTCCCACATATGGGGTATCAGCGCACTCAGGACAAATTGCACAATAACTTTTGGAGTCTTGTTACCCTTGGGAAAATAAAAATTGGGGTGAAAAGATCATTTTTGTGGAAAAAATATGATTTTTTTAATTTTACGGCTCTACGTAATAAACTTGTGTGAAGCACTTGGGGGTTCAAATTGCTCACCAAAAATCTAGATAAGTTCCTTAGGGGGTCTAGTTTCCCAAATGGGGTCATTTGTTGGGGGTTTCCACTGTTTAGGCACATCAGGGGCTCTCCAAATGCAACATGGCGTCCAATCTCAATTCCAGCCAATTTTGGTTGGAAAAAGTCAAATGGTGCTCCTTCCATTCCGAGCTCTGCCGTGCGCCCGAACAGTGGTTCTCCCCCACATATGGGGTATCCGCGTACTCAGGACAAATTGGACAACAACTTTTGTGGTCCAATTTCTCCTGTTACCCTTGGGAAAATAAAAAATTAGTGACTAAAAGATAATTTTTGTGGGAAAAAAATAGGATTTTTTATTTTCATGCCTGGGCATTATAAACTTGTGTGAAGCACTTGGGGGTTCAAAGTGCTCACCAAAGATCTAGATAAGTTCCTTAGGGGGTCTAGTTTCCAAAATGGGGTCACTTGTGGGGGGTTTCCACTGTTTAGGCTCATCTGGGGCACTGCAAACGGAACATGACCCCCATCAACGTCTGCATTCCAAAACGTTACTACTTCCTTTCCAAGCCCTGCCGTGCGCCCAAGCAGTTTCCCCCCCCCACATATGGGGTATCAGCGTACTCAGGACAAATTGGACAACAACTTTTGGGGTCCAATTTCCTTGGGAAAATTCAAAAATTTGGGACTAAAAAATCATTTTTGTGGAAAATTGTTGTTTTTTTTTCACACCCAGGCATTATAAACTTTTGTCAAACACTTGGGGGTTTAAAGTGCTCACAACAGATCTAGATAAGTACTTTAGGGGGTCTAGTTTCCAAAATGCTGTCACTTGTGGGGGTTTCCACTGTTTAGGCGCATCAGAGGTTCTCCAAACGCGACATGGTGTCCAATCTCAATTCCAGCCAATTTAAGTTTGAAAAAGTCAAACGGCGCTCCTTCCCTTACGAGCTCTGCCGTGTGCCCAAACAGTGGTTTTCCCCCACATATTGGGTATTGGCGTACTCAGGAGAAATTGCACAACAACCTTATCTGTCCATTTTCTCCTTTTACCCTTGTGAAATTAAAAAAAAAGTTTGTAAAAGATCATTTTTGTGGCTAAAAAGTTAAATATTCATTTTTTCCTTCCACGTTGCTTCAGCTCCTGTGAAGCACCTGAAGGGTTAATAAACTTCTTGAATGTGGTTTTGAGTACCTTGAGGGGTGCAGTTTTTAGAATGGTGTCACTTTTGGGTATTTTCTGCCATATAGACCCTCAAAGTGACTTCAAATATGAGGTGGTCCCTAAAAAAAATGGCTTTGTAAATTTTGTTGTAAAAATGAGAAATCGTTGGTCAACTTTTAACCCTTATAACTTCCTAACAAAAAAAAAAATTTTGGTTCCAAAATTGTGCTGATGTAAAGTAGACATGTGGGAAATGTTATTTCTTAACTATTTTGTGTGATATATTTCTCTGTTTTAAGGGAATAAAAATTCAAAGTTTGAAAATTGCAAAATTTTCAAAATTTTTGCCATATTTGCGTTTTTTTCAAAAATAAACGCAAGTTATATCGAAGAAATTTTACTTCTAACGTGAAGTACAATATGTCACGAGAAAACAATCTCAGAATCGCGAAGATCCGTCGAAGCGTTCCTGAGTTATAACCTCATAAAGAGACAGTGGTCAGAATTGTAAAAATTGGCCCGGTCATTAACGTGCAAACCACCCTTGGGGTGAAGGGGTTAACTATTTTGTGCAATATAAATTTTCAAAATTTTTACAAAATTTCCATTTTCTAACAAATAAACAAGTCATATCAAAGAATTTTTACCAATATGTCACAAGAAAAAAATCTCAGAATCACCAGGATTCCTTTAAGCATTTTAGAGTTATGACCTCATAAAGTGACAATGGTCAGAATTGAAAAAATTGGCCCGGTCACGAAGCCAAAAAGAGGCTCTGGCACTAAAGGGTTAATATTTTGTTGCAAAACCTTTTGAGGCAATCACTGTAATCAAACGACTCTTGTAACTGTCAATGAGACTTCTGCTCCTCTCGACAGGTATTTTGGCCACTACTCAAGAGCAAACTGCTCCAGTTGTCTCGTGGTTGAGGTTGCCTTTTCCAGACATGTTTCAGCTCTTTCCAAAGATGCTCAATAGGATTTAGGTCAGGGATCATAGAAGGCCACTTCATAATAGTCCAATGTTCTACTCTTAGCCATTCTTGGGTGTTTTAGCTATGTGTCTTGGGTCATTATCCTGTTGCAAGACCCATGACCTGCGACAGACCAAACTTTCTGACACTGGGCAGCACATTTCTCTCTAGAATCTCTTGATAGTCTTGAGATTTCACTGTACCCTGCAGATTCTAGACAGTGTTCTTTTCTTGATATATTTCATTTTTCTGTCTGTGAACATAGAGCTGATGTGCCTTGCCAAAAAGATCCATTTTTGTCTCCTCTGTCCATAGGACATTCTCCCAGAAGCTTTGTGGCTTGTCAACATGTAGATTGGCAAATTCCAGTCTGGCTTTTTTATGATTTTTTTTCAACAATGGTGTCCTCCTTGGTCGTCTCCCATGAAGTCCACTTTGGCTCACAAAACGACGGATGGTGCGATCTGACACTAATGTTCCTTGAGCTTGAAGTTCACCTTTAATCTGTTTAGAAGTTTTTCTGGCTCTTTTGTTACCATTCGTATTATCCATCTCTTTGATTTGTCATCAATTTTCCTCCTGCGGTCACGTACAGGGAGGTTGGCTACAGTCCCATGGAGCTTAAATTTCTGAATAACGTGCAGCTACAGTCACAGGAACATCAAGCTGCTTGGAGATGGTCTTATAACTTTTACCTTTAACATGTTTATCTATAATTTTCTTTCTAATCTCCTGAGACAACTCTTTCCTTCGCTTCCTCTGCTCCATGTTGAGTGTGATACACACCAAGTCACCAAACAGCACAGTGAGTATCTGTAGCCTCTATACAGGCCACTCACTGATTCCAAGATTGTAGACACCTGTGATGCTAATTAGTGGTCACACCATGATTTAAAATGTCCCTATTGTCACATTATTTTCAGGGGTGCCATCATTTCTGTCCAGGCCTATTTCACAAGTTTTATTTTTTTAAAATTCTGTGGAGGCATGGCTGAAAAGCAATGTATGACTTTCATTTGTTCATTTTCATAGATTTTTTTTATTTATTATTACTTTTGTCAGATTCAAGTTATGTCTGTGACCATGTGGGTTTTTCTGTCATTAAACGAGGGGTACCAACAATTTACACCACGTGTGTATAGATTATAACCCTCAGTGAATTAATTTATAATATGGAATCACTTCATGAGGATTTCGACTATTCTGGTTTTCTGTCATTTAGTTATATTAGGGCTTCTGCATATGATGTGTCCAATCTCATCTGGGATCTGTTCCTGCTGTCCAGCTGGAGTAATCTGCTCCCTACTTCAGCCAATTGGAAAGTACCACACCCTACTAAAGCTCAAAGCACATGGCCGTGATATATCTCTGAGCTGTGCGTGGCTGATGGCTGTAATATACATTATTCACGCCTGCAGGAGATGTGTTGGCTCCAGCCCTGGTTTCATGGATTCACTCCACCTCATAAATTACATTGTTTTCAATCCTAATTTATTCAGATTACTGCACAATCTCTCCTGAAATGGGGAGCAATATTATTTTCTCTAATCTCCTGGTCAGGACTCATAGTGGCTCCAATGGTAAATCATAAATGACTGAAACTCTGGTTTAGGGTATGTGCACACGTTGCAGATTAGCATGCGGAATTTTCTGCATACAATCTGCATCTCTTGGCCGAAAATACAGGGCAAAACGCTTGCGGATTTGATACGGATTCCTTGCGGATTCTAATGCGTTTTTGGTGTGTGGATTTGTTAATGTGGTCAATTTTCTCCCTCACTGCTCTGGAGGAGAGAGAAAGTTTTCAGTTAATGAGATTCTCGTGCTCTGGGGCAGGGCTGTGGGCGGGGCTTTATGTGGTGCTCTGATTACATATTCATCTGTATTGGCTTATGACCGGTCACTGACCCCTCACTGACCTGCCCCCCATTTTTACATAATACATATAAGAGCATTGATATTATTGTTGATAATGCCTATAATATTGTGCCTATTGTGAGGCTTAGAAAAAAAATTACATCAAACAAAATGTCACCAGCGGCGCCTGTCCAGTATCATCTGAAAAGGTAACCGTGTGCACAGCCAAAGAGAGAGGTGCCCGAGTAGGTTCCCACACCGTAACTAAATATGAAATGAACTCGGCACTCAACTTATGTGTATGAGATATAAGGTTTTTATTCACAGTAGTAGCGAAACGTTTCGGTCCTATATCATGGACCTTCATCAGTCACTACATTTATAACAAAAAAGGAAAAAGGATAATATTAACATCAAAAGTGAAAAAAAGTATATACATATAGCAACTTGGTCATTTCAGAGCGAGAAATAGGGAAAATTATTTCAGATCCAATGCTAGAGAGATCAGGGAGAGGTCATAGATCAGAGTAAAATAGAGGTATCAGAAACAACGACAAGAGTGGGGACATACCACAAACTACTGCATAAAGGGTTAATCCACAATGGGAAAAGGAGAAGCTGGATGCAGCTGTAAAGTGAAAATAGGAATATAATGCGTGCTGTTGCAAGATACAAACGGTCTATGTGCATAGAGATATACATATGAAACATACCCAGTGGTGGTAGATAAGAATGAAGCCAAATGTCTCTATTTGAGCCGATATCCTGAAAAAATGGCCAGGTGTAAGTATCTGGATAATGGAAGAGCAGTGTGACCGCAGCATGTGTCAGAGACTGACCTGTGGGATAAAGTCCAGCGGTGAATGTGATCTCTGCATGGGACGCGGTGTCCACCGCAAGTCTGAGTGCAGGGATAGCTGAAATCAGCATGTATAAGAAAGGAAGAGGCGGGACTAAGCGTCAGACAGGAAGTGAGGTGGCAGGAAATCAATGGATGTGAGTTCCACCACTAATAGTTTGCGTTCCAGTGGGTGCTTAGGAACTGGAGGACGTCCCACAGATGGGAGGAGTAGAAAGGACGACGTGCTGAAGAAGTTGTGGGATATAGACATCAGAATGGCGTGGCAGCATATTAGTATTAATACAGGCGGCTCTGAAGAGGAAATAGAGACATATTAATAAAGGCACAACATGTTACAGCATTATATAATGTAATCCTATATATTGATATGGGGAATGGCTTAAACTGTCATTTTACATAATATTAAACAGAATGGGAAAATTAAGGTATTCACGGGTGTGAGTATTGTGATGTTATATATTATAAAATGTCACATAGCTTGTGAGATAGCAAGGATGGTTATACAGTCAGGCATCTGATATTCAGAGTATATATGGACAGCGAATAATGTACATATAAGAATGCAGAGTAAAAAGAGGCACCTGTAAATATCAAGAAAAAGTAAGCCGGGGTAAAACAAGGTTACATGAAAGAGAGTAAATCGTATTCACGATTGAGGCCCCTGGGTGATAGAGTATCCAGGGTGTGTATCCAATAAGCCTCTCTCTTTTTTAATTGACGTATGCGATCGCCGCCTCGTCGTGAATGTGGTATCTGTTCCAGAATTTGAAATTTAAGTTGGGCTATAGTGTGTCCCATTGTGATGAAATGATATGGGATGGGGAGTAAAGTGTTTTTACACCTTATGGTCGATTTGTGTTTTGAAATGCGATGTTTCACTGGTTGGCTTGTCTCTCCCACATATAGTAGCCCGCACGGGCACTTTATCACGTATATCACGAAGGCGGTGTCACAGGTGAAAAAACCACGGACTTTGAACGTTTTTCCCGTATGGGGATGATAAATGGTCTCACCCCTGAGTACATTGTTACATTGGGTGCATCCCAAGCAAGGAAATGTGCCGATTTTAGGTCTTTTCAGAAATTGTTGTGAAGTTACAGGTTTTTTGGGGCCTAGATCGGCTCTAATCAGGGAATCTCTCAAGTTGGGAGCACGACGGAAACATGGGAGAAAAGGTTTAGAAAATTCTCTGATGTCAGGATGTGCTGTCTGTAGGAGTGGCCAATGTTGGCGAATAGATTTATGTAGGATATACGCGTAAGGATGGTAATGATGTACAAAAGCAATCCTACCCCCCGTATCTGGTTTAGTGCGAGTTGCAGTAGATTTAGAGCGGTCCAAAATTGCTTGTGGGTATCCCCTGTCGCGAAATTTGGAATTCATCTCTTGAGAGACGAGTTTCTTGGATAGTGTGGTCTGAAACTATCCTTTTAACCCGGTGTAATTGGGATGTCGGGATGGATTTTTTCATAGCTGTCGGGTGGAAGCTATTAAAGTGAAGTAAACTGTTGCGATCTGTCGGTTTCACATAAAGATCGGTGGATAGATAGCCTCTCATATCTTTTATCACCACTGTGTCCAGGAAGTTAATCCTGGAATTGTCATGAGAAATGGTGAAGCTAAGGCCGGGCCAGGAACAATTCAGGAACTGGTGAAAAGTTGCTAGGGACTCGAACGTGCCCCCCCATATGCAGAAGACATCGTCTATATAGCGTTTCCAAATGATCGCGTTGTCCTGAAAAAGGGAATTCGTGTAGATTGATGTCTCCTCAAAATGGGCCATATAGCAATTTGCATAGGGGGGTGCTACGTTCGAGCCCATCGCGGTTCCCCGTATCTGTAGGTAGAAGTCATCCTGGAACATAAAATAATTGTGTTTGAGTACAATGGTTAAGAGGTCCAGACAAAGAGCAGTCTCTGCTGGGTTGAGGTCAGACGTTTCTAGAAGACGTTGGACAGATCGTATACCATTCTCATGAGGTATAGAGGTGTAAAGATCTTTTACATCAAAGGTGACTAGTAAGGAGTTGACCGGAACTTGATCAATGGTACGGATCATGTCCAGAAAGGCCCCAGTATCCAAGATGTAGGATTTACTTGTTTTTATTAAAGGGGTAAGAATTTTTTCTAGGTAAATTGCTAGTGGCGAAAGAATGGAATCCGAGGCGGCTACAATGGGCCTACCAGGAGGTTGTTGTAGGTCCTTATGGATTTTGGGGAGTATGTAGAATACAGGAATGATGGGGTTATGAGAGATCAAAAACTCATGGGTTTTTTTGTCCAGGATGCCTGTACCACAATGTTGTAGAAGAGTGTTACTAATGTGTGCTCGTATGTCATTAGTGGGATCACGGGGTAGTTTCTGATAAATGGTGATGTCCTCAAGTTGGCGGAGGGCCTCAAAGATGTAGTATGAGCGGTCCATCACGACAATGGCACCACCCTTGTCGGCAGGCTTGATGATGATATTTTTATCATCTTGTAAGGATTTTAAAGCATGGTGGTCAGTTGCCGTGAGGTTATGTGGATAATGTAGTTTGCCTTTTTCCATGTCAGACTTGAGACTATGGAATGAGGAATTGATAAAGTCGATAAAGGTTTCGAGGGCATTCGAACCCAGGGGTGGCCTAAATAAACTTTTTGTCCTAAGACCCAAGGTGGTCACTGAGAGGCGTCCAGGTTCACTGGAAGATTGTGTAGGTGTAGGTGCGGGAGATTTAGAAAAGTATACACGCAATCTTAGGGAACGGAAAAACCGTTGTAAGTCCATCTCAAGTTCAAATGTCCTATATTTGTATGAGGGGCAGAAAGAAATGCGGATTTTTGTGTTACTCACCGTAAAATCCTTTTCTCCGAGACGCTCATTGGGGGACACAGGACTGTGGGTGTATGCTACTGCCACTAGGAGGCTGACACTAAGTAAACATAAAAAAAGGTTAGCTCCTCCTCCGCCGTATACACCTCGGCACTGGCCGTAGGCAAATCCAGTTTAGTGCAAAAAGCAGTAGGAGGCTAAAATAAATCAGAGTTAACACAGATACAGCATATCCAGAAGAAAAAACTGCTGATACAGATTAATCAGAGAATAGAGTTAACTCAAAACAAAGCCATCCGGCTATTAGGGAGGGTGATGTGTCCCCCAATGAGCGTCTCGGAGAAAAGGATTTTACGGTGAGTAACACAAAAATCCGCATTTCTCCTTCGTCTCATTGGGGGACACAGGACTGTGGGACGTCCCAAAGCAGTCCCTTGGGTGGGAAACCGACTCCACAGTGTAATTTATAATTAAGCATTGCTTATAGGTGCGCAACCGCACCCTGAAGAATCCTTCTACCCAGACTGGCATCCGCAGAAGCCTGGGTATGGACATTATAATGCTTGGAAAAGGTATGCAGACTGGACCAGGTTGCTGCCTTACAAACCTGTTCCACCGAAGCCTGATGCCGGAGGGCCCAGGAGGCACCCACCGCTCTGGTGGAGTGAGCCTTGATCCCTGCAGGGACCACCGCGCCTCTGATGCGGTAAGCCTCCTGAATGGCTAACCGAATCCACCTAGCCAAGGTTGATTTAGAGGCAGCGAGTCCCTTCCTGCGACCTTCAGGGAGGACAAACAGCGTGTCAGTCTGTCGAAAAGACGCCGTCCGAGATACATATCTACTGAGTGCTCTCACCAGATCCAGCGTATGGAGAGCCTTCTCCACTCGGTGCGTCGGAGCTGGGCAAAAAGAGGGCAAAACAATGTCCTCATTAATATGAAAAGAGGACACGACTTTAGGCAAAAAAGGTGGTGTTGGTCTGAGCACCACCTTATCCTGATGGAAAAGCAAGTACGGAGCTCAACAAGACAGTGCGGCCAGCTCCGAAACCCGCCTTATGGAAGTTATGGCTACCAAAAACACCACCTTCCAGGAAAGAAATGACAGAGAAACCTCCTGCAAAGGTTCAAAAGGAGACTCCTGCAGGACTCCCAGGACTAGATTGAGATCCCAAACATCTAAGGGAGCCTTGTAGGGGGGAACTATATGGACAACCCCCTGAATAAAGGTCCTAACCTGAAAATTAGACGCGATCCTTCGCTGAAAAAGCACTGATAAGGCTGATATCTGCCGTCTAAGCGTACTTGGCGCTAGACCTGAATCTAGGCCTGCCTGGAGAAATGACAGAATGTTTGGAATTGAAAACCGAAGCGGGGAACAACCATGTTCCCTGCACCAAGCAAAAAAGACCTTCCAAGTCCCGTGGTAGATGCGAGCCGAGACAGGCTTTCGGGCGCTAGCCATCGTCGCGGCGACCTTTTTAGAGAATCCAGCCCTGGTCAGGATCCAAGATTCAACGGCCAAGCCGTCAAACACAGGACCGCTGAGTTCTGGTGGTAAACTGGGCCTTGAGAGAGAAGGTCCGCGCGCTCTGGCAGTCGCCAGGGTGCGTCGGCGAGCAATTGTACAAGCTCCGCGTACCATGAGCGACGTGGCCAATCTGGAGCGATTAATATCGCTGGGACCCCTTCTAACCTGATCTTTCTGATCACCCTTGGGAGCAGAGCTATTGGTGGAAACAAGTATGGAAGATGAAACTGATTCCATGGTAGAACCAGGGCATCCACTGCAATTGCCTGCGGATCCCGGTACCGGGAAACAAAGTTGGGCACCTTGGCATTTATCTTGGAAGCCATCAGGTCCACATCTGGGGTTCCCCAGCGTCGGCATATCTGCTGAAAAATCTCGGGATGTAGAGACCATTCCCCTGACGCTATGCCGTGACGGCTGAGAAAATCTGCTGCCCAGTTTTCCTCGCCCGGTATGTGGACTGCTGAAATCACAGAGTGATTTACCTCTGCCCAGGTCAGAATCTGTTTTACCTCGTGCATGGCCGCCCTGCTGCGGGTACCTCCCTGATGGTTTATGTATGCCACCGCCGTGGCATTGTCCGATTGTATTCGGACTGGGCGGCCCGCCAGATGCTGGTGAAAATGCCTCAAAGCCAGCCGAACCGCTCGGATCTCTAAAATATTGATCGGGAGGGTCGATTCTTGCTGAGACCAAATTCCCTGAGCTGTGTGGTGACGAAACACTGCTCCCCATCCGAGAAGGCTGGCGTCCGTTGTGACTACCAACCAAAAATTTGGAGGAAACAAACGACCCTGTCGAAGAGTGGTGTCCCTCGTCCACCACGTAAGAGTCTGTCTGACCTGCAGGGACAGACGACACCGCAGATTGAGGGAGTAAGGGCTCCCGTCCCATACTGCCAAGAGTGCATGCTGAAGGGGGCGAAGATGAAACTGGGCAAACGGAATAGCCTCGATTGCCGCCACCATCCTTCCTAGGACCCTCATGCAAAACCGGATGGTGTGAGGAATTGGTTGGCGAAGGATCCGTACCTCTTGGCGGAGAACTAAGGCCTTGTCCTGAGGAAGAATGATCAGCCCCTGAGCGGTGTCGAAATTCATCCCTAAAAAGGTGATTGTTATGTTACGGTAGCTGAGGAGTGCAGGCAAAAAAGGAAATACACCAGAGCAGTTGGAATCTATGAGATTGCAGTACCCTGACTAACCACCGCAACTAGAGGCAGCCGTGGAGCGTTCCTACGTTGGTCCTAGACGCCTCGTCACAGCCTGAGAAACTAACTACACCTAAAGATAGAAATAGGAAAGCTATCTGCCCCGTAGCAGAACCCCAAAGATAATAGAAAGCCCCCAAACATGTAATGGCGGTTAGACAAGAGGAAATACTGACACAGAAAGAAAATAGTATGAGCAAACGCTGGGGCCCAAACTATCTAAATAGAAAAGGACAGGAAGGGTACTTACTGCAATCCCAGAAAACCCTGAAAAACACCAACTCTACTAATTTCAAAAATCACCTGAGATCACACGACCTCTACCACCTAAATTAGTTCTCTGGTGTAACAAAAACAGCAGCCACTGAAAAAACTGGAAAAAGCAAACGTACAAAACACAGTGGCTGAACTAAACTGAGAGGGCAAAAGCCCCCGGAGGGGACCCAGAAGGCCCCCACAGAAGTGCAGGACCAAATGCAAAAATATAGCAAAAACACAAAATAAGAAATTGTCTTATCGGATAGCAGGAGATGCAGACACGACACAGCAGGCTACAAGGGAAACTGGAAAGAAGGATTCAGACCAGAACAATTGATCACCGGCAACCCTGATGGGAAAATGATTCCCTTAAATAAGACCAATCAGTAACACCTGATTCCCAGTCCTCACAATCCTCACTAGTACCGCTTGTAACCACCAGAGGGAGCCTCTGCTCAGAACTCATCTCAAACCCATTCACAACAGTACCCCCCCCTTGAGGAGGGGTCACCGAACCCTCATTTGAGCAACCAGGTCGGTCAGGATGAGTTCTATGATACGCACGGATAAGTCTCCTAGCATGGATGTCCGAAGCAAACACCCAAGAATTATCTTCCTGACCATAACCTCTCCATTTAACCAAATACTGGAGTCTTCGTCTAGAAAAACGAGAATCCAATATTTTCTCAACCACATACTCCAGATTGCCCTCAACCAAAACAGGGTCAGGAGGCACAGCAGCAGGAACCACTGGCTCAACAAACCTCTTCAACAAGGACTTGTGGAACACGTTATGGATCTTAAATGTCCCTGGAAGAAGCAAACGAAAAGAAACAGGATTAATAATCTCCATGATCTTATAAGGTCCAATGAACCTAGGCTTAAATTTAGGAGATGCTACTCTCATAGGAATATTCTTTGAGGACAACCAGACCAAGTCCCCCACTTTAAACCGAGGACCATCAGTCCTATGCCGGTTAGCAAACCGCTGGGCCTTCTCCTGAGAGAGGGACAACCTCTCCACTACCTGGTCCCAAATCTGCTGCATACGCTCAACAACAGAGTCAACACCTGGACAGACAGAAGCCTCCGTCTGTCCTGAAGAAAATCGAGGGTGAAACCCAGAATTACAGAAAAACGGAGACATCAAAGTGGCAGAGCTAGCCCTATTATTAAGAGCAAACTCAGCCAAAGGCAAAAAAGAGACCCAGTCATCCTGATCAGCAGACACAAAGCATCTTAGATAAGTCTCCAATGTCTGGTTTGTTCTCTCAGTTTGACCATTGGTCTGAGGATGAAATGCCGAGGAGAAAGACAATTGAACACCCAGTTTAGAACAAAAAGTCCTCCAAAATCTGGAAACAAACTGGACTCCTCTGTCAGACACAATGTTCTCAGGAATGCCGTGTAAACGAACCACGTGCTGAAGGAACAACGGCACCAATTCAGAGGAGGAAGGCAACTTAGGTTTTCCAAAATGATACATCTTGTGCCATTACCTATCACAAATTACCCAGATGGTGGTCATTCTCTGAGAAACAGGAAGATCGGAAATGAAATCCATAGAGATATGGGTCCATGGTCTCTTGGGCACAGGCAATGGCATCAACAAACCACTAGAGCGAGAGCAAGGCTTGGAGCGAGAGCAAGTCCCGCAGGACTGCACAAATTCCCTGACATCGCGAGACAAGGTAGGCCACCAAAAGGACCGACTAACCAAGTCTCTGGTACCAAAAATTCCGGGATGCCCAGCCAATGCGGAACAATGAATCTCAGACATCACACTCTTTTTCCATTGGTCCGGGACAAACAATTTTCCAACAGGGCAATGCTCGGGCCTATCCTCCTGACACCCCTCCAGAGCAAGTCTCAAATTGGGCGAGATGGCGGAAAGAACTACACCCTCCTTCAAAATAACAGAGGGATCAGATAGCTCAGGAGAGTCCGCAAGGAAACTCCTCGAGAGGGCATCCGCCTTAACATTCTTAGTGCCAGGAAGAAAGGAAACCACAAAATTAAAACGTGTGAAAAACAAGGCCCACCTGGCCTGTCGAGGATTGAGTCGCTTGGCAGATTCCAGATAGACCAGATTCTTATGGTCCGTAAGGACCACCACCTGATGTTTGGCTCCCTCCAGCCAATGTCTCCACTCTTCAAAAGCCCACTTCATGGCCAATAACTCCCGATTACCCACGTCATAATTACGTTCAGTAGGAGAAAATTTTCGAGAGAAAAAGGCACAAGGGTTACTTTTAGAGGTCTCTGGATCTTTTTGGGACAAAACGGCACCTGCCCCAATTTCAGAGGCATCAACCTCCACCTGAAATGGCAGAGAAACATCAGGCTGCCGTAGAACAGGAGCAGAAGTGAATCTCTGCTTAAGTTCCTGAAACGCAGAGACTGCCTCAGGAGGCCAATTCACCACATCAGAACCCTTTCTGGTCAAATCAGTTAATGGTTTAACAATAACAGAGAAGTTACCAATAAATTTACGATAAAAATTGGCAAAACCCAAAAATCTCTGAAGAGCCTTTAATGAAGTAGGTTGGACCCAATCACAGATGGCCTGAACCTTGACCGGGTCCATTTCAATAACAGATGGGGACAAAATGAATCCCAGAAATGAGATCTTCTGTACGCCAAAAAGACACTTTGATCCCTTCACATACAGAGCATTCTCTCTCAAAATCTGGAATACAGTTCGAACATGTTTCACATGAGAGTCCCAGTCATTAGAAAAAATCAAGATATCATCCAAATAAACAATCAGAAACGTGTCCACAAAATCCCTGAAAATGTCATTCATGAAGGACTGGAAGACGGAAGGAGCATTAGTGAGCCCAAAGGGCATCACAAGGTACTCAAAATGCCCTTCAGGGGTGTTAAATGCCGTCTTCCATTCATCCCCGTGCTTAATGCGAATAAGGTTATACGCCCCCCTGAGGTCAAGCTTGGTAAACCAAGTAGCGTTTTTCACCCTGGAAAACAGGTCAGAAATCAAGGGTAACGGGTATTGATATTTCACAGTAATATTGTTCAAGAGACGATAATCAATACACGGCCTTAATGAACCATCTTTTTTGGCCACAAAGAAAAAACCGGCACCTAAGGGTGAAGAGGATGGTCTGATATGACCCTTCTCCAATGATTCCTTGATATAAGACCGCATAGCGTCATGTTCAGGTACAGACAAGTTAAAAAGGCGACCTTTAGGGAATTTACTACCTGGCACCAACTCAATAGCGCAGTCATAGCTCCTATGGGGAGGTAAGGATGCAGATTTACTTTCGCTAAACACATCAGAAAAATCAAACAAAAAGTCAGGAACATCCTCAGCCTGGGGGGAGGCAGAAAAAACAGGAGTGTTGGCACTAACACATTGGCAGCCCCAACTGGTTACAGACACAGATTTCCAATCCAAAACAGGATTATGAGACTGTAACCAAGGGAAACCCAGCACGATAATGTCATGCAGATTATATAGAACCAAAAATTTGCAGCACTCCTGGTGATCAGGTTCAACCCTCATTATCACCTGAGTAGAAAACTGGGGTTTATTCTCAGCCAAAGGGTAGAATCGATCCCCAGTAAAGGAATAGACTTCTGTAGGGGTATCAAGGAAAACCCACAACGTTTAGCAAAATCATAATCCATCAGGTTAATAGCTGCTCCAGAATCAACGAAAGCCTGAGCAGAAAATGAGGACAGAGAGCATATCAGAGTGACAGTTAATAAAAACTTAGTCTGAACACTACCCAAGACAACTGAGCGTGCAAAATGTCTTCCCCGCTTAGGGCAGACTGAAATAGCATGACAGGCATCACCACAGTAGAAACATAACCCATTGCGCTTTCGAAACTCATGACGCTGTGCCCCAGACACCACTCCATCACACTGCATGGGCTCAGCAGCTGGCTCACAAGGCAACACCACTCCACGCATACTTCTCCGCTCACGCAAACGTCTGTCAATTTGAATCGCCAATGACATAGAATCATTGAGACCAGAGGGGACAGGGAATCCCACCATAACATCCTTTACATTATCCGACAGACCCTTCCGGAAAAGGGCCGCCAAAGCGTCGTCATTCCATTTGGTCAGGACTGCCCACCTACGGAATCTCTGACAGTACAACTCAGCGTCATCAAGCCCCTGATTTAATGCCAACAAGGCTTTTTCAGCTTGATCAGTGACATTAGGCTCATTGTACAATAACCCCAAAGCCTGAAAAAATGCATCAACATCACTCAAAACAGGATCCCCAGGTATCAGGGAAAAAGCCCAATCCTGAGGATCGCCGCGCAGGAGAGAGATGATAATTTGAACCTGCTGCGCTGCGTTTCCTGAGGACTTAGATTTTAAGGCAAGAAACAATTTACAATTATTTTTGAAATTCTGAAACTTAGCTCGATCCCCTAAAAACAAATCTGGCATGGGGATCCTAGGTTCCATAACAGACAACCTAGCAAGATATGCAGCAATACTCTGAACCTCAGTGGCAAGCTGATCCACACGGCCAGACAACTGTGCAAACTCCATTGGGAGAAAAGATCCTCCCAGCACCCAGAGATACAGAGGGAAAAAAAAAAAAAAAAAAATGCAACAAACAGAAAAATATCTCTGACAACTTTTCTTCCTTCAAAATATTTTTTCCCTTCTGTGAGTACCATACAATTTTTATGGCCGGTGATACTGTTATGTTACGGTAGCTGAGGAGTGCAGGCAAAAAAGGAAATACACCAGAGCAGTTGGAATCTATGAGATTGCAGTACCCTGACTAACCACCGCAACTAGAGGCAGCCGTGGAGCGTTCCTACGTTGGTCCTAGACGCCTCGTCACAGCCTGAGAAACTAACTACACCTAAAGATAGAAATAGGAAAGCTATCTGCCCCGGAGCAGAACCCCAAAGATAATAGAAAGCCCCCAAACATGTAATGGCGGTTAGACAAGAGGAAATACTGACACAGAAAGAAAATAGTATGAGCAAACGCTGGGGCCCAAACTATCTAAATAGAAAAGGACAGGAAGGGTACTTACTGCAATCCCAGAAAACCCTGAAAAACACCAACTCTACTAATTTCAAAAATCACCTGAGATCACACGACCTCTACCACCTAAATTAGTTCTCTGGTGTAACAAAAACAGCAGCCACTGAAAAAACTGGAAAAAGCAAACGTACAAAACACAGTGGCTGAACTAAACTGAGAGGGCAAAAGCCCCCGGAGGGGACCCAGAAGGCCCCCACAGAAGTGCAGGACCAAATGCAAAAATATAGCAAAAACACAAAATAAGAAATTGTCTTATCTGATAGCAGGAGATGCAGACACGACACAGCAGGCTACAAGGGAAACTGGAAAGAAGGATTCAGACCAGAACAATTGATCACCGGCAACCCTGATGGGAAAATGATTCCCTTAAATAAGACCAATCAGTAACACCTGATTCCCAGTCCTCACAATCCTCACTAGTACCGCTTGTAACCACCAGAGGGAGCCTCTGCTCAGAACTCATCTCAAACCCATTCACAACAGGTGATCTTCCGAGATGGCACGGGAGATGATTTCTTCATATTCACCAGCCACCCCAAACGAGCAAGGGTGTCTAACGTAATGTTGACACTTTCCTCGCAGGTCTGAAAAGACGGACCCTTGATGAGGAGGTCGTCTAAGTAAGGCAGGATGACTATCCCCCTGGAGTGCAGAATGGACACAACAGCAGCCATGACCTTTGTGAACACCCTGGGGGCTGTGGCTAGCCCGAATGGCAGGGCTGCGAACTGAAGATGAAGTTTGTCGATGGCAAACCGAAGAAACCTTTGATGAGGGGGAAATATGGGGATGTGAAGATAGGCATCCTGGATGTCTATTGATGCTAGAAATTCCCCTTTTTCCATGGCTGCAATGACAGAACGGAGAGACTCCATTCGGAAATGCCGAATTTTGACAAACCGGTTCAATCGCTTTAGATCTAGAATGGGCCTTACGGTACCATCCTTCTTGGGTACAATGAACAGGTTGGAATAAAATCCCTGACCTCTTTCGACCTCCGGTACAGGTACGACAACCCCGCTGTGCCGAAGAGACTTGACCGCCTTGAATAAGGCACGAACCCGAGACTCCTCCTTGGGAAGGCGCGAGGGAAAAAAGCGATTTGGGGGAAGGCTGGTAAATTCTATTTTGTACCCCGTGGAGACTAACTCCCTGACCCACTCGTTGTGAGTCACTGATAGCCAAGTGGGGCGAAACCAGAGTAAGCGGCCGCCTACCCTGGAAAAATTGACCGGATTCTGCCTCCAGTCATTTGTCCGAATATCTTTGGGGTTTGGACCCTCTGGATCTTGGCTGATAAGATCTCCCTCTTCCCAGAGGGTTGGTCCTGTAGGTGACCTGGCGATCTCTGGCCTGATTAGGCCGACCTGAGCCGCTGGAGGTGGCTGGCATGGCCCAGCCTGGGTTACGAAAGACCCTAAAACGAGGCTGAGGTTGTCGACGAAAAGGTTGTCTAATCCTTTGCTGAGGAAGGAAATTGCTCTTCCCTCCCGTTGCATCAGATATGAGCTGATCCAGTCTCTCGCCAAATAACCGACCACTCTGATATGGTAAAGATGTAAGCGACTTCTTTGAGGTTGAATCTGCTCGCCAGGTTCTTAGCCACAAGGATCTTCTAATGGCAATTGCATTAGCAGCGGCTAATGCTGCGCAATTTGCCGCATCCATGGATGCATTAATTAAGAAGTCTCCAGCAAGAGCTATTTGATTAGAAATCTGGGTTACCTCAGACGGCACCTCCATGCCGTGAAGAGCTTTATTTAGAGACTCCGACCAGGATATTAAGGCCTTGGCAACCCAAGTCGCTGCAAAAGAAGGAGAGAGAGCAGAACCTGATGCCTCAAATACCGAACGGGCCAAACTCTCAATTAGACGATCCGTTGGCTCCTTAATAGAGGAACCGCTGGGAATGGAGAGGAGCGTTTTAGATGCCAAACGCGAAACAGGAGGATCAACCGAAGGAGATTCTGTCCACTTCTTAAGGAGCTCAGGAGCAAAAGGATATCTAGTATTGAGAGCCTTTTGTCCAGCAAAGCGCTTGTCCGGTTTCTCCCGGTGGCGCTGCACTAATTCCTCAAACTCAGGATGAGCACCAAAAACCTTATGGGCTTGCCTGGCTCGTTTAAAGGACACCTTGTGACCAGAGGTCAAGGTGGACTCATCGTCTATCCCCAGAGTTTGATTGATAGCTTCGATCAAACTGTCAATTGTCTCTTGACTATACTGTGCCTCTAGATTAAGTGATTCTTCCAAATCGGAATCCGAATATTGATCACTTGCCAAGGGAGAGGGAGAGCGGGAGACGGAACTAAAAGATGCCGAGGCTCCAGACGGCATGGGCGACACAGTGTGGGTTCGTTTCCCCTGTGTCTGCCTGGTGAGAGCGCGGCCCCTGCAGGCCTGAGGTTCCTGAGATGTAGCCAAGACAGGTGAACCACTGTCCCTGCTCCTATCGGGAGCTTGAAGGGACTCGACCGCTCTGGTCAATGACGCCACAGATTGAGCCAGGGAAAGGGCCCACTCAGGGGGGCTTGACGCAATAGGCTCGGCTATAGGAGAGGGTTCCTGAGCCCGTTCAGAGTCACAGGCTTCGCAGACCCGAGAAGTCTGGGCGTGCGGAAAAGGGGACCTACAAGCAATGCATGCGGTATAAAGTATCGTATGAGTCTTGGTTCTTTTGGACATTCTGAATCCGTCACAGTACACAATAAACTGGATGTGTCAGTCAGCGGAAGGGGCGCAAAAGTGCGCAACAATTAGGCTGGAGGTAGTAGCACTTACCCCAGTCCAGTATCCCCAGCGTCCTTTCGTGTACAACGGGCAGAAAAACAGGACATCCGAGCTCCAATCTTTCAAAAAAGAGCGCTCCTCTGTCAGAGAGGAAGTGCTCATGTAGCCGAGCCTCAGGAGGGAGGGTCAAGAGGCGCGGCCTAGACGTCAGGGCTTCCGTCCCACCAACTTCCGGCCGCGGCCTATCTCCGGCAAAAGCCGGGGACTAAATTTGAAGCCGCGGCCTAGCGCCCGCCGAAGCCGCGGTCTAAATTTCCGGCGGAGGCGGCCCCAAAGTCGGAGGGCGGGTCCGCCGGAAGGAGACGCCGCCGGGGGCGGAGCCCACCCCCGCGACCCCTCTAGCTGACGCAGGCATTACATTCCGGCCAGCGGCCCAGTCCCCGGGAAAAGCCGGGGACTAGATTTGAAGCCGCGGCCTAGCGTCATCTGAAGCCGCGGCCTAAATTTTCCGGCGGCGGCCACCCCAAAGTCGGAGAGCGGCCCCGCCGGAAGGAGACGCCGCCGGGAGCGGTCCCATACTCACGACCGCGGCCCCCCCTCCGGCCGACGCCGGACCATATTCCAGCCCGCGGCCTAGTCCCAGGGTAAAGCCGGGGACTAAATTTTTACCCGGAGCGCTGCTGTATCCTTTGGCGGCGGCCATCCTGGATTTTGAAGGTGAGATTCTTCTTCCTACGTCTTCACATGCAGCGCATTAAAGGGGGACTCTCCGTAAAAAGGAAAAAGGACGGTGCAGGAACCCTAACTCCATCACCCCTTCAGGGGATGAGGAGAGGGACCGTCCGCCACCTTGCAGCACCGCAGTCTAGCATTGGTGGTGCAGTGGGGGCCGCATGGACTAACTCCTGCCTCTGTACAGCCTAGGGCTTCAATACCTTAGGGTGGTCAGGGCTGAGTCCGGCATTTATGTCCCACGTTGCGGGAGAGGATACGTTGGAGGCTTTACTCCACGTGCTCGCCCGTTGATGGTTTGGGGAGATCGGACCCTTTCAATAGGATCCGTCGCCCCTATCTCATCTTCGTGGGAGAAAAAAAAAAAAAAAAAAAAATGGTCTGGAAAAAGAACCAGACGTGTGCCTCCATCAGACACTAAGCAATAACTGGATTTGCCTACGGCCAGTGCTGAGGTGTATACGGCGGAGGAGGAGCTAACCTTTTTTTATGTTTACTTAGTGTCAGCCTCTTAGTGGCAGTAGCATACACCCACAGTCCTGTGTCCCCCAATGAGACGAAGGAGAAAGTCCTTTTTGTAGAACATGGTATTCTGCGATGCTCAAGGTCCTGGATGAGATGTTAATGACGAGAGGGCACATACCTGGGAATGAGTTGTCCGTATCTGATTCGCATTGTCCCTTCGGTCTGTGCCCCGTCTGGTCCTCTTCGTCGTGTTTGCCGTCTTCGTGGGCCTAAAAAAGGAATGGAAGCAGAAGAGGGGCCACCTCTGTCCTGTTCTGAGCTGGAGGTGGAGGCATCTGTTGAGGATCTTTGGCCTGATCGGGAGGAGATGCGCCATGAAGAGGGTCTATCTCTCCACTTGTAAACACGGTTGAGGTTATAGTCTTCTAAGTCCCGGGCAAATTTCTGTCGTTTGCGATCCTCTATGTCCTTTCTGTGTTGGACTATGTTGGTATTTATCTGGGATGCTATCACATGTTGTGCTTTTATTAATATGTCTCTCTTTCCTCTTCAGAGCCGCCTGTATTAATACTAATATGCTGCCACGCCACTCTGATGTCTATATCCCACAACAACTTCTTCAGCACGTCGTCCTTTCTACGCCTCCCATCTGTGGGACGTCCTACAGTTCCTAAGCACCCACTGGAACGCAAACTATTAGTGGTGGAACTCACATCCATTGATTTCCTGCCACCTCACTTCCTGTCTGACGCTTAGTCCCGCCTCTTCCTTTCTTATACATGCTGATTTCAGCTATCCCTGCACTCAGACTTGCGGTGGACACCGCGTCCCATGCAGAGATCACATTCACCGCTGGACTTTATCCCACAGGTCAGTCTCTGACACATGCTGCGGTCACACTGCTCTTCCATTATCCAGATACTTACACCTGGCCATTTTTTCAGGATATCGGCTCAAATAGAGACATTTGGCTTCATTCTTATCTACCACCACTGGGTATGTTTCATATGTATATCTCTATGCACATAGACCGTTTGTATCTTGCAACAGCACGCATTATATTCCTATTTTCACTTTACAGCTGCATCCAGCTTCTCCTTTTCCCATTGTGGATTAACCCTTTATGCAGTAGTTTGTGGTATGTCCCCACTCTTGTCGTTGTTTCTGATACCTCTATTTTACTCTGATCTATGACCTCTCCCTGATCTCTCTAGCATTGGATCTGAAATAATTTTCCCTATTTCTCGCTCTGAAATGACCAAGTTGCTATATGTATATACTTTTTTTCACTTTTGATGTTAATATTATCCTTTTTCCTTTTTTGTTATAAATGTAGTGACTGATGAAGGTCCATGATATAGGACCGAAACGTTTCGCTACTACTGTGAATAAAAACCTTATATCTCATACACATAAGTTGAGTGCCGAGTTCATTTCATGTCCAGTATCATCTATCTCTTATTTATAGATGCTACTGCGCAGGCGCCGCCATCACCAGTGACATTTTACTGGATGTAATTTTTTTTCTAAGCCTCACAATAGCCACAATATCATAGGCATTATCAACAATAATATCAATGCTATTATATGCATTATGTAAAAATGGGGGCAGTTCAGTGAAGGTCAGTGACCGGTCATAAGCCAATACAGATGAATATGTAATCAGAGCACCACATAAAGCCCCGCCCACAGCCCCGCCCCAGAGCACGAGAATCTCATTAACTGAAAACTACAAATGCAGATTAAACAACAGTAAACCAGAGTTGCAATCGTTTATGGTGGAGCATTGGAGCGACTATGAATCCTGACCAGGAGATCAGAGAAAGTAATATTGCTCCCCATTTCAGGAGAGATTGTGCAGTAATCTGAATTTCTTAGGATCAAAAACAATGTTATTTATGAGGTGGAGTGAATCCATGAAACCAGGGCTGGAGCCAACACATCTCCTGCAGGCGTGAATAAATGTATATTACAGCCATCAGCCACGCACAGCTCAGAGATATATCATGGCACAGGGGTGATGTGTTTTATGTAGATTATCACAATCCTCCTTGAAGTTAGTTGGTTTTAATACAAATTGAAAAGTCCGGATAAAGGGAAACTCTGCTGTTATTGTACAGAAATTCACACTTGGCCTCACTGCACATTTAACCCCTAAAGGTACTGCCACACTAAGCTATCCCGCTAGCGATCTCGTTAGCGTTGCATACTAATGAGATCGCTAGCGGGATCGTTTCTATATCGCTAAATGCGGCCGCATTTAGCGATATAGTTAACGACGCTATCGCCGTTAGCGATCTTCTTAACGACTTTAGCGGTACAAAAGTACCGCTAAATCGCTAAGAAAAGGTGCCACACAGCGATAAGATACTTACCCAGCGGGAGCGCCAGCGATGAAATAGGGTCCGGAACGATTCCAGCGACGAGCGAGATCACAGCAGGAAGCTCGTCGCTGGAAGCTGCCGCACTGAACAATATCGCTAACGGGATCGCTAAATAGTGACGTTTTTTAGCGATCTCGTTAGCGATATTGTTTAGTGTGGCATACCCTTTACTGCCATCGGACATACTATCCGTCCATGGTACCTGGGCCCGTATGACCATGGACGGGATAGGGAGCGCGTCCGATCGCGCCCGGGTGTCAGCTGATTATCACAGCTGACACCCATGACTGTGTGTCAGGAGCGGTCATGGACCGCTCCCGGCACATTAACCCCTTGCACACCGCGATCAAACATGATCGCGGTGTACTGGGGCACAGGGGAGGATCGCGCAGGGTGGGGGCTCCCTGCGCGCCCCCGAGACTCTCAGAGCAGAACGATGTGATCGCGCTGTTCTGAGGGCTTCCTCCCTCCCAGGACCCGGATCCAAGATGGCGCCGGGGTCCTGGAGGGAGGCGGCTACCTAAGTGCCTGCCGAGAGCAGGCACTGAGAAGCCTGCATCTATGCCTGTGCGATCGCTGGTGTGACAGAGTGCTGTGCACACTGTCACACCAGCGATCTGATAAAATACTGTGATGTCCCACCCTGGGACAAAGTAAAAAAGTTAAAAAATAAAAATAAACATATTTTAAAAAAAAATCCAAAATAAATAAATAAAAAAATATATATTCCCCAATAAATTCACTTCTTCCTGTAAATAAAAAAAACAAAACAATAAAAGTACACATATTTGGTATCGCTGCGTCCGTAACGACCCCCCCTATAAAATTGTCCCACTAGTTAACCCCTTTAGTGAACCCTTAAAAAAAAACGAAGCAAAAAATCAATGCTTTATCATCATACCGCCGAACAAAAAGTGGAATAACACGCGATCAAAAAGACAGATATAAAAAAACATGGTACCGCTGAAAACGTCATCTTGTCCCGCAAAAAACGAGCCGCCATACAGCATCATCAGCGAAAAAATAAAAAGTTATAGCTCGCAGAATAAAGCGATGCAAAAATAATTATTTTTTATATAAAATTGTTTTTATTCTATAAAAGCGCCAAAACATGAAAAAATGATATAAATGAGGTATCGCCATAATCGTACTGACCCGAAGAATAGAACTGCTTTATCAATTTTACCACACGTGGAACGGTATAAACGCCTCCCCCAAAAGAAATTCATGAATTGCTGATTTTTGTTCATTCTAACCTCCCAAAAATCGAAATAAAAAGCGATCAAAAAAGTCACGTGCTCAAAAATGGTACCAATAAAAACGTCAACTCGTCCCGCAAAAAATAAGACCTCACATGACTCTGTGGGCCAAAATATGCAAAAATTATAGCTCTCAAAATGTGATGATGCAAAAACTATTTTTGCAATAAAAAGCGTCTTTTAGCGTGACAGCTGCCAATCATAAAAACCCGCTATAAATAGTAAATCAAACCCCCCTTTATCACCCCCTTAGTAAGGGAAAAATAATAAAATTAAAAAAAAGTATTTATTTCCATTTTCCCATTAGGGTTAGGGTTGCGGCTAAAGTTAGGGTTAGGGTTGGCGCTAAAGTTAGGATTAGGGTTAGGGTTGGGATTAGGGGTGTGTTAGGGTTAGGTTTGTGGTTAGGGTTGGGACTAGGGTTAGGGGTGTGTTGGGGTTAGGGTTGGAGTTAGAATTGGGGGGTTTCCGCTGTTTAGGCACATCAGGGGCTCTCCAAATGTGACATGGCGTCTGATCTCAATTCCAGCCAATTCTGCGTTGAAAAAGTCAAACGGTGCTCCTTCACTTCTCAGCTCTGCCATGCGTCCAAACAGTAGTTTATCCCCACATATGGGGTATCAGCGTACTCTGGACCCCAAGAGTTATTGTGCAATTTGTCCTATTTCTTCTGCTACCCTTGGGAAAATAAAAAACTGGGGGCGAAAATATCATTTTTGTACAAAAAAAAATATTTTTTTGTTTTTACGGCTGTACATTATAAACTTCTGTGAAGCACTTGGGGCTTCATAGCGCTCACCACACATCTAGATAAGTTCCTTGTGGGGTCTATTTTCCAAAATGGGGTCACTTGTTGGGGATTTCCACTGTTTAGGCGCATCAGGGGCTCTCCAAATGCGACATGACGCCCCCAGACCATTCCATCAAAGTCTGCAATCCAAAACGTCACTACTTCCCTTCCGAGCCCCAACGTGTACACATACAGTAGTTTTCTCCCACATATTGGATGTCAGCGTACTCAGGACAAATTGGACAACAAATTTTGGGGTCCAATTTCTCCTGTTACCCTTGTAAAAATAAAATATTGGGGACGAAAAAAATCATTTTTGTAAAAAAAAAAAAGATTTTTTATTTTACGGCTGTACGTTATAAACTTTAGTGAAACACCTGGGGGTTAAAAGTTCTCACCACACATCTAGATAAGTTCCTTGAGGGGTCTAGTTTCCAAAATGGCGTCATTTATGGGGGTTTCCACTGTTCAGGCAGATCAGGAGCTCTCCAAACACGACATGGCGTCCAGCCAATTCTGCGTTGAAAAAGTCAGACGGCGCTCCTTCCCTTCCAAACTCTGCCATGCACCCAAACAGTGGTTTACCCCCACATATGGGGTATCAGCGCACTCAGGACAAATTGCACAATAACTTTTGGAGTCTTGTTACCCTTGGAAAAATAAAAATTGGGGTGAAAAGATCATTTTTGTGGCAAAAATATGATTTTTAAATTTTACGGCTCTACGTTATAAACTTGTGTGAAGCACTTGGGGGTTCAAATTGCTCACCAAAGATCTAGAAAAGTTCCTTAGGGGTCTAGTTTCCAAAATGGGGTCATTTGTGGGGGGTTTCCACTGTTTAGGCACATCAGGGGCTCTCCAAATGCAACATGGCATCCAATCTCAATTCCAGCCAATTTTGGTTGGAAAAAGTCAAATGGTGCTCCTTCCATTCCGAGCTCTGCCGTGCGCCCAAACAGTGGTTCCCCCCCACATATGGGGTATCAGCGTACTCAGGACAAATTGGACAACAACTTATGTGGTCCAATTTCTCCTGTTACCCTTGAGAAAATAAAAAATTAGTGACTAAAAGATAATTTTTGTGGGAAAAAAATAGGATTTTTTATTTTCATGCCCGGGCATTATAAACTTGTGTGAAGCACTTGGGGTTCAAAGTGCTCACCAAAGATCTAGATAAGTTCCTTAGGGGGTATAGTTTCCAAAATGGGGTCACTTGTGGGGGGTTTCCACTGTTAAGGCTCATCTGGGGCACTGCAAACGGAACATGACCCCTATCAACGTCTGCATTCCAAAACGTTACTACTTCCTTTCCAAGCCCTGCCGTGCACCCAAACAGTTTCCCCCCCCCACATATGGGGTATCAGCGTACTCAGGACAAATTGGACAACAACTTTTGGGGTCCAATTTCCTTGGGAAAATTCAAAAATTTGGGACTAAAAAATCATTTTTGTGGAAATTTTTTTTTTTTTCCACACCCAGGCATTATAAGCTTTTGTGAAACACTTGGGGGTTCAAAGTGCTCACAACAGATCTAGATAAGTACCTTAGGGGGTCTAGTTTCCAATATGGTGTCACTTGTGGGGGTTTCCACTGTTTAGGCGCATCAGGGGCTCTCCAAACACGATATGGCGTCCAATCTCAATTCCAGCCAATTTTAGTTTGAAAAAGTCAAACGGCGCTCCTTCCCTTACGAGCTCTGCCGTGTGCCCAAACAGTGGTTTTCCCCCACATATTGGCGTACTCAGGAGAAATTGCATAACAACCTTATCTGTCCATTTTCTCCTTTTACCCTTGTGAAAATAAAAAAAAAGTTTGTAAAAGATCATTTTTGTGGCTAAAAAGTTAAATATTCATTTTTTCCTTCCACGTTGCTTTAGTTCCTGTGAAGCACCTGAAGGGTTAATAATCTTCTTGAATGTGGTTTTGAGTACCTTGAGGGGTGCAGTTTTTAGAATGGTGTCACTTTTGCGTATTTTCTGCCATATAGACCCCTCAAAGTGACTTCAAATGAGAGGTGGTCCCTAAAAAAAATGGCTTTGTAAATTTTGTTGTAAAAATGAGAAATCGCTGGTCAACTTTTAACCCTTATAACTTCCTAACAAAAAAAAATTTTGGTTCCAAAATTGTGCTGATGTAAAGTAGACATGTGGGAAATGTTATTTATTAACTATTTTGTGTGATATATTTCTCTGTTTTAAGGGAATAAAAATTCAAAGTTTGAAAATTGCAAAATTTTAAAAATTTTCGCCATATTTGCGGTTTTTTCAAAAATAAACGCAAGTTATATCGAAGAAATTTTACTTCTAACGTGAAGTACAATATGTCACGAGAAAACAATCTCAGAATCGCGAAGATCCGTTGAAGCGTTCCAGAGTTATAACCTCATCAAGAGACAGTGGTCAGAATTGTAAAAATTGGCCCGGTCATTAACGTGCAAACCACCCTTGGGGGTGAAGGGCAGGGTGGATAAAAATCATGATTTTTTTAAAAAAATCAAAAAAATCGGATTTTTTTGATTTAAATCGGATTTTTTTGATTTAAATCGGATTTTTTTGATTTAAATAGGATTTTTTAATCAAGTTGTACACAAGCAAAACTTTGTCTTTTTGCAAATCAAATTATTTTACACAAATAAAAATATTAAAACAGTTGATGATTATGAAACCTAATAATTTTTATTTGCACTATTAAACAATCAGAATTGAACTACAGAGAGTAAGTACTTTTTAACAATAGCCTATCTCTAACGTTTGAAGTAAGCAAACATCTTCAGTGAATACATCAGTCCTTTAAGCCTACTGTTTATTTAGGACTTTTAATAGGAAAACTAGTTGTCCTGCTTTAGCAGTTCCTAAGCGGTTTCGGACTGTTGTTGTGTGCACAAAACCAAATGAAGAAAACAATCTCTCTACTCCTGCCGATGAAGCCAATGCAGTCAGTAGCTGAGTAGCTACATTTATTATCTTCGCTGGAAGAACAAGTGATTGCGACTTCCACCAGTCCAGTGGTTTTAGTTCATTAACGACGTTATCTGCAAACATGTATTTTTGAAATGGTGCAGATTCACACTTCAATTTCAGCACAGTTGCCACAATGTCATGGTTAGTATTGGCGAGCCACTCCATTGCAGAGTTGATTTCCGCCTCAGATAGTTTTTTCCCTCTGTAGATGGGATGCAAGATATTGGCTAAATAGTGTTCTTCTTTTAATGCTTGGTCCTTGCGGTGGTGTATTGCAACCTTTACATTGTTTGAGAGGTTCAAGCGATCTAGCGAACCTTCTAAATCTTTCCAAACTTCTGTGGCATCAGCTATGGTTGCAGTATCTTTCTGCATTTTATCCAACGCAATAGATATTGGCTTTAACCTTTCCAAAAGGTCCTCGGCATTTCTCTTCACACCAAGATTTAATACTTTGCTTCGTATATTAGCATCAATTTTATCCCGATGTGTTTCGCAAATGGACACTAATTTTGACCAGTTGTTAATAAACAGTTCCAAGCATTCAGCCAAGGTATTCCATCTAACATCTTGTGGTAGAACCAACTTCAGTCCTCCCATTTCCTTGTAGGTTGCATGTGCAAAATGATTATTGCGGAAATATTTAACAATTTCTACAACATGTTCCTTGACACCCGAAATAATATGCAGGTCTTTTGCCAAAAGATGCAACAAATGGGCAGAACAACCGTATGTAATGACATTTGTGTCATCCTCATGTGCCAGTTCCGCTCGCATTTTTGCCACATTGCTTGCGTTATCAGTAACTAAGCTCCTTACTTTACATCCAAACTGTTCTTGGCATTGGTGAATTGAGTTCTTAGCAATTTCAAGTAAATATTCAGCAGTATGTGAATTTCCAGATGTGTCGATTGTGTCTGTAAGGTAAGTTTCACCATCTTCTGTTGTGACACAAGTGCAAATTATGGGGTCGTTGTGGATGTTGCTCCAACCATCCAAGCTCATGTTAACAACTTTGTCTTTCAAATATTTTGTACAAGCCGCTCTTTCTTTGTCGTATACAGCCTGAAGATGTTTTCCTGAGATATCAAATCTACTTGGTGGTTTGTAGCCTGGTCTTATTCCTTCGATCATTTGTACAAACAATGGGTGTTCAACTAGTCGGAAAGAAGAATTGGTTGCAAATATGAATTTAGCAATTAATTCATCAAAATGTTCTTTCTGGCTCGTCGTAGTCTTTAAGAGAATTTTTCTACACTTTGCACGCAAAGTTTTTTGTTGGGCTGCTTTGTTGAAGTTGTACCCAGATATTGATTGTCACGTGCAGCACAAGCCATATTTGACCCTGAAAGCACAGTAATTAAAAATATAATTCGACTGCGTATTTGAAGAAATATAACGAAAATATTTTTAAACAAACTTTTTGAACAATGTAATGGTCCTCGTCCTATAAGGGCTGTCTCAAAAGTTATGCTACTCAAGTTTCCGGTGAAGTTGCTGTAATTCTAGTAATATCAGAGCAACTGAAAAAAATTATGTCACAAAAGTTTTAAAAATGTTTTTTTTAAAAAATGGTCAATTTGGCAGACTTCAAAAGTGAATTGTAGCCTACAATAAAAAAAAAAAATAGGCGTATACACACTCTTATTTTTACTTAACGTTAATCTTCTGTGAAATATTGCCTTAACATAAATTTAAATTCTATACTCCAGAACTAGTGCTAGAAATTTTTCTTTTCATAGACTTTAACCATCCCAGTAAAAAGTCTGTTAAAATAGGCTGTAATTGCCAGACTTACCACTAGTGCTAGGGTCCTGGTGCATAAGAAGCTGTGGGGGTTCATTGACATTAGTTGTATCACTATCAACATCTTCATTTCCCTTCTGGTTGCAGTTTTCATAATGTGATTTCAAACGGCAAACAAGTCCTTGGATATCCTTTTGACAGTATTTGCACTTTGCTCTCCCACCTTTCTTTCCAAGCTCTGCTGGCATCTCAACAAAATGAACCCAAATAGGGTCTCTCTTACGACCTGCCATGGCTCACGCAGATCACTTCTGAAGTTTGATTGTTACTACAGCCAAGTACTGCTGACTGACTATCCAACAAGTTTGGGCATGTCAACTGAATGGAAAAAGAAACTGAAACCAAGCTACAGAAAGTGAAACCAAGCTAGAAGTGTGGAGTTAATTGAACAATGATTAAAAGTTTTAGATTTTAATCGTGATTTATATTAAAAAAATCTTTTGATTTAAATCAGTGATTTAAATCATGATTAAAATCACGATTTAAATCGATCTGATTTAAATAGAAAAAAATCATTTGATTTAAATCATGATTTAAATCGTTGATTTAAATCGGCGTGATTTAAATCAATCCACCCTGGTGAAGGGGTTAATGTTGTCGATCATAAAAGGGAAGTTTAGCCAGAAAGACTGGACCTGGTCTTGTAGGGACCATATGAGACATTCAGCAGCACAGAAGGGAGAGAAGATTCATCCGATAAGATCTCAGGGATCTAGGAAGCCAACAGCACCATTACCCTCCGCTTTCTCTTACAGGCCCATCAGAATACTTATGTCATATACTTTCTGTCTTGTCAGCACATTCTACGTGCGCTGTCATTTGGCTTTATAGTTTACAGATCTGGGCAGGTAACGGTCAGAATCTTCTAATCCCAGGGGGTAGGTGGATCCTCCAGGGTGTAAGTTCTATAGAAAAGGGCTTTCAATGCCCTAAGTCATTTGAACAGTTTTGGGAGGAGGAGAATGTTGTGGTCTAGAGGCAAAATGGTGATCATGGTAATACGGCCGGACTACACCACCGATAAAGCAGCCACAGCCGGTGACTGAGAAGAATCTGTGACTTCTCTGCATTTAGTGGTCACTACTCACCTGGGTAGTCATATGTGGGAATCTCCTCTTTACACCACTCATCACCCCTCACATATGTCTCTGTAGTATTAATATGGGTCAGATCTTTACCCTGAAACAAATATTATAAAAGTCACCGACAGATGGAGAAGTCCCATCTATGATCAGCTCTAATCCTGCCATCTCCACCGTTCTCATTACACAAGTATAAAACATATAATACTGGAGGATAAAACAAGACTGAGCACAAGACCTTCACAGCCGTCTACACATCATAGGGGAGATCTCCTGACACCTTCTCTCCATCTACCTGATGATCCTGAGGAGCATTGGGATCTTCTTGGTTACAGTCCTGTGGAAGAAGAGGACGGGGACATCTCTCTGGTGTTGTCCTCTTACTGGATAGATCTGGAGGAAACACATACAGGGAGTGAATTCATTCTTTACATACAGATAATTATAGGCCGTGTGTATTTAGTCCTGTCTATTACCTGGTGATGTGAGGGGCTGGGGAACCTCCATTATGACGTTCTTGTACAGATCTCTGTGTCCTTCTAAATGCTCCCACTCCTCCATGGAGAAATAGACAGCGACATCCTGACACCTTATAGGAACCTGACACATACAATGATACCGTCATCCCCGATCCCTTCATAGTGTTACTGTATAATGTCCCAGCATTCCCAGCACTGTCACCTCTCCAGTCAGCAGCTCAATCATCTTGTAGATGAGGTCTAGGATCTTCTGGTCGTTGATGTCCTCATGGATCAGGGGATGAGGTGGAGGCCCCGTGATTGGGCTCAGGGGTCTTCCCCATCCCTCAGACACAGGGTCCTGACAGCGATCACTAGAGGTCTTCTTCACCACTGTGTAATCCTGGTAATGGAGAGACACATTAATAAATCTCACTACAGACATTTCCAGAGTCCTCACCTCTCCAGTTCTGTCCGTTATTCCCATAGATAAGAATGATGTAATGTGACGTCATCAGAATCTCTCACCTCTCCAGTGAGACGGAAGAGGATCTCTAGGGTGAGGTGTAATATCCTCTCCGCCATCTTGTCTCTGTCCATATCCATCTTTGATGGGTAAATCAGGAAAGTTCTCTTCTATAGAAGATCTTCACTGAGAGGATCCGATATTGTAGAGACCTGAATGAGAAGAAGATGAGGCGATGTAACATCATAAGAATCCTGTAATAATACAATTACTGGAGATAATAAGGGAAACATATGAGGAGAGTAATTATCTTACAACATTCTGCGTTTTTCTCTGACATCTGCTAATAGAGATGAGCGAATCTGAACAGTATAGTTCGGCGTCCATACTGAACACCTACTGTTCGGGCATGGACGCTGAACTCGGACTTCACCAGGAAGTCCGTGTTACTGTTCGGGATCACCTGCCCAATCAACGTGTGCATGACAGCGTGGCAAACACCGCTTCTGATCGGCAGTGATATCATCCCCGCCTGTCAGAGAGCCACGGTTCCCACCCTCCAGCCGCACTCCCAATAGAGAATAATGGAGCCTCCAGCACCGACCTCCACCCGCAGAGCCGCACTCCACATAGAGAATAATGGAGCCTCCGCACCGACCTCCACCCGCAGAGCCGCACTCCACATAGAGAATAATGGAGCCTCCGCACCACCTCCACCCGCAGAGCGACTCCACATAGAGAATAATGGAGCCTCCAGGCACCGACCTCCACCCGCAGAGCCGCACTCCACATAGAGAATAATGGAGCCTCCGCACCGACCCTCCACCCGCAGAGCCGCACTCCACATAGAGAATAATGGAGCCTCCAGCACCGACCTCCACCCGCAGAGCCGCACTCCACATAGAGAATAATGGAGCCTCCAGCACCGACCTCCACCCGCAGAGCCGCACTCCACATAGAGAATAATGGAGCCTCCGCACCGACCTCCACCCCAGAGCCGCACTCCACATAGAGAATAATGGAGCCTCCGGCACCACCTCCACCGCAGGCCGCACTCCACATAGAGAATAATGGAGCCTCCGGCACCGACCTCCACCCGCAGAGCCGCACTCCACATAGAGAATAATGGAGCCTCCAGCACACTCCACCCGCAGAGCCGCACTCCACATAGAGAATAATGAGCCTCCACCCACCACCGCAGCCGCACTCCACATAGAGAATAATGGAGCCTCCGGCACCGACCTCCACCCCAGAGCCGCACTCCACATAGAGAATAATGGAGCCTCCGCACCTACCTCCACCCGCAGAGCCGCACTCCACATAGAGAATAATGGAGCCTCCAGCACCGACCTCCACCCGCAGAGCCGCACTCCACATAGAGAATAATGGAGCCTCCGCACACTGACCTCCACCCGCAGAGCCGCACTCCACATAGAGAATAATGGAGCCTCCAGCACCACCTCCACCCGAAGCCGCACTCCACATAGAGAATAATGGAGCCTCCGCACCGACCTCCACCCGCAGAGCCGCACTCCACATAGAGAATAATGGAGCCTCCAGCACCGACCTCCACCCGCAGAGCCGCACTCCACATAGAGAATAAGGGAGCCTCCAGCACCTACCTCCACCCGCAGAGCCACACTCCACATAGAGAATAATGGAGCCTCCGGCACCAACCTCCACCCGCAGAGCCGCACTCCACATAGAGAATAATGGAGCCTCCAGCACCTACCTCCACCCGCAGACCACACTCCACTAGAGACAAATTGGCTCCAGAAATCAGGAGCCAGCCAAAAAATAAGGAGCTCAGACTTTGCCGCCCATACATCATGCCTCCATCACATCAGATATAGCCTCCAACTCTGACACGTCATATATGCCTCCCATTAATATCATAAAATTCATCACCTACCCATTATCATTGCCTCCCTATCATCATCATCATTTACATCATTATTGCCCCCATTAATATCATCATCATTGCCTTCCCATTATCATTGCCTCCCTTCATCATCATCATTCCCTCCCCATTAATATCATCATCATTGCCTTCCCATTATCATTGCCTCCCCATTATCTCCTAATCATCACACAATCCCCATTAACATCATCATCATTGCCTTCCCATTATCATTGTCTCCCCATCATCATTATCATTGCCTCCCTCATTAATATCATCATCATTGCTTCCCATTATCATTGCCTCCCTATCATCATCATCATTGCCTCCCCATTAATATCATCATCATTGCCTTCCCATTATCATTGCCTCCCTATCATCATCATCATTGCCTCCCCATTAATATCATCATCATCGCCTTCCCATTATTATTGCCTCCCCATCATCATCATTGCCTCCCCATTAATATCATCATCATCATTATTGCCTTCCCATTATCATTGCCTCCCCATTAATATCATCATCATCATTATTGCCTTCCCATCATCATCATCGCCTCCTCCTCACCACCATCACTGCCTCCCCCACCACCATCACACATACAGCACGTCAGGCAGCACTCTCTCACATACACGCAGGCACACACACCAGACACACACACACACGCCTCACCTGTCCGCGCGCTCTCTGCCACAGCCGGCCGCTGAATGATGACGTCATTCAGCGATGCTGCTGTGAGAGAGGAAGCGCCGGCCCCCTTGGAGCTCGGAGCTGCGGCAGCGGAGGCACGGGGAGAGGTATGTATTGCGCCGGCTGCTGCCGGGGCCCTGAGCAAGCGGGGGGGGGGGGGGGGGGCCAGTGGCGGCCATGCCCTGACGGGCACCGGGGTGACCGACGGCGAATGGGCCCCCCCGCCTGCTCAGGGCCCCTCTTTAATTCCCCGGGCGCCAGGCATGATTTTCTAGGTGCCACTGGCGACCGGATTTGTCGAACTCTGACATAGAGAATAATGGAGCCTCCGGCACCAACCTCCACCCGCAGAGCCGCACTCCACATAGAGAATAATGGAGCCACCGGCACCGACCTCCACCCCGCAGAGCCGCACTCCACATAGAGAATAACGGAGCCTCCGGCACCGACCTCCACCCGCAGAGCCACTCCACATAGAGAATAATGGAGCCTCCGGCACCGACCTCCACCCGCAGAGCCGCACTCCACATAGAGAATAATGGAGCCTCCGCCACGACCTCCACCCGCAGAGCCGCACTCCACATAGAGAATAATGGAGCCTCCGGCACCGACCTCCACCCGCAGAGCACACTCCACATAGAGAATAATGGAGCCTCCGCACCGACCTCCACCCGCAGAGCCGCACTCCACATAGAGAATAATGGAGCCTCCGGCACCGACCTCCACCCGCAGAGCCGCACTCCACATAGAGAATAAGGAGCCCCGGCACCGACCTCCACCCGCAAGCCGCACTCCACATAAGAGAATAAGGAGCCTCCGGCACCGACCTCCACCCGCAGAGCCGCACTCCCATAGAATAATGAGCCTCCGCACCACCTCACATAGAGAATAGGAGCCTCCGGCACCGACCTCCACCCGCAGAGCCGCACTCCACATAGAGAATAATGGAGCCTCCGGCACGCTCACCAGAGCCTCCACATAGAGAATAATGGAGCCTCCGCACCGACCTCCACCCGCAGAGCCGCACTCCACATAGAGAATAATGGAGCCTCCAGCACCGACCTCCACCCGCAGAGCCCACTCCACATAGAAAATAATGGAGCCTCCGGCACCACCTCCACCAGAGCCGCACTCCACATAGAGAATATGGAGCCTCCAGCACCGACCTCCACCCGCAGAGCCGCACTCCACATAGAGAATAATGGAGCCTCCGCACACCTCCACCCGAGAGCCCACTCCACATAGAAATAATGGAGCCTCCGCACCGACCTCCACCGCAGACCGCACTCCACATAGAGAATAATGGAGCCTCCAGCACCTACCTCCACCCGCAGAGCCGCACTCCACATAGAGAATAATGGAGCCTCCAGCACCGACCTCCACCCGCAGAGCCGCACTCCACATAGAGAATAACGGAGCCTCCGGCACCGACCTCCACCCACAGAGCCGCACTCCACATAGAGAATAACGGAGCCTCCGGCACCGACCTCCACCCACAGAGCCGCACTCCACATAGAGAATAACGGAGCCTCCGGCACCTACCTCCACCCGCAGAGCCGCACTCCACATAGAGAATAATGGAGCCTCCGGCACCGACCTCCACCCGCAGAGCCGCACTCCACATAGAGAATAATGGAGCCTCCAGCACCGACCTCCACCCGCACTCCACATAGAGAATAATGGAGCCTCCGCCACCGACCTCCATCCGCAGAGCCGCACTCCACATAGAGAATAACGGAGCCTCCGGAGCCGCGTGCGTCCTATTGGGGGGATTCATGTACGGAGCGGAGCCCGCGTGCGTCCTATGGGGGATTCATCTACGGAGAGACCGCGTGCGTCCTATTGGGGGATTCATGTACGGAGCGGAGCCTCGTGTGTCCTATTGGGGGATTCATCTACGGAGAGGAGCCGCGTGCGTCCTATTGGGGGATCATGTACGAGCGGAGCTCGTGTGTCCTATTGGGGATTCATGTACGGAGCGGAGCCTCGTGCGTCCTATTGGGGATCATGTACGGAGCGGAGCCGTTGTGCGTCCTATTGGGGGGATTCATGTACGGAGCGGAGCCGCGTGCGTCCTATTGGGGGATTCATGTACGGAGCGGAGCCGCGTGCGTCCTATTGGGGGGATTCATGTACGGAGCGGAGCCGCGTGCGTCCTATTGGGGGGATTCATGTACGGAGCGGAGCCTCGTGTGTCCTATTGGGGGGATTCATGTACGGAGCGGAGCCGCGTGCGTCCTATTGGGGGGATTCATGTACGGAGCGGAGCCGCGTGCGTCCTATTGGGGGATTCATGTACGGAGCGGAGCCGCGTGTGTCCTATTGGGGGATTCATGTACGGAGCGGAGCCGCGTGTGTCCTATTGGGGGATTCATGTACGGAGCGGAGCCGTGTGCGTCCTATTGGGGGATTCATGTACGGAGCGGAGCCGTGTGCGTCCTATTGGGGGGATTCATGTACAGAGCGGAGCCGCGTGCGTCCTATTGGGGGGATTCATGTACGGAGCGGAGCCGCGTGTGTCCTATTGGGGGGATTCATGTACGGAGCGGAGCCGCGTGCGTCCTATTGGGGGATTCATGTACGGAGCAGAGCCTCGTGTGCTTCCTATTGGGGGGATTCATGTACGGAGCGGAGCCGCGTGCGTCCTATTGGGGGGATTCATGTACGGAGCGGAGCCGCGTGCGTCCTATTGGGGGGATTCATGTACGGAGCGGAGCCGCGTGCGTCCTATTGGGGGGATTCATGTACGGAGCGGAGCCTCGTGTGTCCTATTGGGGGGATTCATGTACGGAGCGGAGCCGCGTGCGTCCTATTGGGGGGATTCATGTACGGAGCGGAGCCGCGTGCGTCCTATTGGGGGATTCATGTACGGAGCGGAGCCGCGTGTGTCCTATTGGGGGGATTCATGTACGGAGCGGAGCCGCGTGTGTCCTATTGGGGGGATTCATGTACGGAGCGGAGCCGTGTGCGTCCTATTGGGGGATTCATGTACGGAGCGGAGCCGTGTGCGTCCTATTGGGGGGATTCATGTACAGAGCGGAGCCGCGTGCGTCCTATTGGGGGGATTCATGTACGGAGCGGAGCCGCGTGTGTCCTATTGGGGGGATTCATGTACGGAGCGGAGCCGCGTGCGTCCTATTGGGGGGATTCATGTACGGAGCAGAGCCTCGTGTGCTTCCTATTGGGGGGATTCATGTACGGAGCGGAGCCGCGTGCGTCCTATTGGGGGATTCATGTACGGAGCGGAGCCTCGTGTGCTTCCTATTGGGGGGATTCATGTACGGAGCGGAGCCGCGCGCGTCCTATTGGGGGGATTCATGTACGGAGCGGAGCCGCGTGCGTCCTATTGGGGGGATTCATGTACGGAGCGGAGCCGCGTGTGTCCTATTGGGGGCGCTGTCCGCGGTGCATGGACGCCGGTGTGACTGAGGCCGCAGGTCCCGGGAGGATTAACCCCGTAGCAGCCGGAGAACAGCGTTATCCCATGTGACAAACTCCCGGATACAGATAGAAAGCGGAACATCACACAGAGGAAAACCGAGTGTTTGTGTATGAAGAACGGACGAGTGTGAACAGCGGCGAATCGTGAGTAAGAATAACAGGAACCTACAGCACTGAGCACTCACCTCCACCCGCAGAGCCGCACTGCACATATGGCGGTAACTAGGCTCAACCGACCCCCAATACTCCACATCCCGCCATCACCTCCACTGCTTCCTGTCTGCTCTATGGAGGGAGAGGCGCCGCCCCTTCTGGTCACATGGGCGTGACGTCACAGAGGTCCTTTATCCTCTACCTTTCCCTGCCGGCGAGGACCAGTGGCCCCAGGTAAGAGGCGCCTCCGGGCCCTGCAGCACGTGGGATAAGAGCTCTGTATACCGGCAGCTGCGGAGGGACTACACTTCCCAGCATGCCCTGACAGCACCAGGACCAGGAGTGCAGGCTGTGTGGGCATGCTGGGATCAGTAGTGAGTAACGGTCCGCGGCCCCACATGTTGTCAGAGCCCCTCCCCACCGATCATCCGGGAGAAGGAAGGAATTCTATAGGGCGCAGGGGACTGGGGGAAGAGATTTCCGGCGCACACTCCCTGACTGACCCCTCTCCCCACACTGCCCTCTCCCCTGACTGACCCCTCTCCCCTCACACTGCCCTCCCCTGACTGACCCCTCTCCCCACACTCCCTTCCCCTGACTGACCCCTCCCCACACTGCCCTCTCCCTGACTGACCCCTCTCCCCACACTGCCCTCTCCCCTGACTGACCCCTCTCCCACACTGCCCTCTCCCCTGACTGACCCCTCTCCCCACACTGCCCTCTCCCCTGACTGACCCCTCTCCCACACTGCCCTCTCCCCTGACTGACCCCTCTCCCCACACTGCCCTCTCCCTGACTGACCCCTCTCCCCACACTGCCCTCTCCCCTGACTGACCCCTCTCCCCACACTGCCCTCTCCCCCGACTGACCCCTCTCCCCACACTGCCCTCTCCCCCGACTGACCCCTCTCCCCACACTGCCCTCCCCCACGACTGACCCCTCTCCCCACACTGCCCTCCCCCGACTGACCCCTCTCCCCACACTGCCCTCTTCCCTGACTGACCCCTCTCCCCTGACTGACCCCTCTCCCCGCACTACCCTCTCTCCCCACACTACCCTCTCCCCTGACTGACCCCTCTCCCCACACTGCCCTCTCCCCTGACTGACCTCTCCCCTGACTGACCCCTCTTCCCTGACTGACCCCTCTCCCCACACTGCCCTCTCCCCTGACTGACCACTCCTCACACTGTCCTCTCCCCTGACTGACCCCTCCCCCACACTGCCCTCTCCCCTGACTGACCCCTCTCCCCTGACTGACCCCTCTCCCCACACTGCCCTCTCCCCTGACTGACCCCTCTCCTCACACTGGCCTCTCCCCTGACTGACCCCTCTCCCCACACTGCCCCCTCTCCCCACACTTCCCTCTTCCCTAACTGACCCCTCTCCCCACACTGCCCTCTCTCCCCACACTGCCCTCTCCCCCCACACTGCCCTCTCCCCTGACTGACCCCTCTCCCCACACTGCCCTCTCCCCCCCACACTGCCCTCTCCCCCCCCACACTGCCCTCTCCCCTGACTGACCCCTCTCCCCACACTGCCCTCTCCCCTGACTGACCCCTCTCCTCACACCGCCCTCTCCCCTGACTGACCCCTCTCCCCTGACTGACCCCTCCCCCCTGACTGACCCCCCTTCCCTGACTGACCCCTCACCCCTGACTGACCCCTCTCCCCACACTGCCCTCTCCCCTGACTGACCCCTCTCCCCTGACTGACCCCTCTCCCCACACTGCCCTCTCCCCTGACTGACCCCTTTCCCCACACTGCCCTCTCTCCTGACTGACCCCTCTCCCACACTGCCCTCCTCCTGACTGACCCCTCTCCCCACACTGCCCTCTCCTGACTGACCCCTCTCCCCACACTGCCCTCTCCCTGACTGACCCCTCTCCCCACACTGCCCTCTCCCGACTGACCCCTCTTCCCACACTGCCCTCTCCCGACTGACCCCTCTCCCCACACTGCCCTCTCCCCTGACTGACCCCTCTCCCACACTGCCCTCTCCCCACACTGCCCTCTCCCCTGACTGACCCCTCTCCTCACACTGCCCTCTCCCCTGACTGACCCCTCTCCTCACACCGCCCTCTCCCCTGACTGACCCCTCTCCCCACACTGCCCTTGATATGGAAATTTAATTAGGATAAAAATATCCTGTGTTTGCAGATTTTGCTGGAATTGTTTGTGGGTGACATGACACATTCAGAGCCCCTGAGGTGCCAGAACAGCATAAGCCCCAAAAGTGACTGCATTTTAGAAAATACTTCCCTGAATGAATTCTTCTAGTGGTGCAGGAAAGATGTATATCTTCGTACCGTGTTAGCCAGTAGATAGAAAAATATTTAGACTTGAGAGTCCTCGGTGGTTGATACCTTTTAATGGCTAACTGAAAAGATGGTAACAAATTGCAAGCTTTCCAGACTACTCAGGTCTCTTCATCAGGCAAAGACTAAAACAAAAATAGAAGAATCACTTTTGGGGGGATTCTGCTGTTATGGCACTTTGGAGAGCCGCTTTGTGCCAGAACAACAGAATCCCCCCTGAAGTGACCCCATTTTGGAAATGACACCCCTCTGGGAATTCATCTATGGATTTAGTGTCCATTTTCACTACATGGATGATTTCCAGAAACACGTAGTGGAAGTTTTAGAGCAAAAATGTCATTGTAGTGCCCAATATATTGTGCCCAGCTTGTGTCTCTGGAGACGTCCCCCCACCTACCCCCGGAAATTGTCAAGTCAGCTCCACTCAAATGTGTCTGTCACTAAATAAACCAAATGCTTGAATGTCAAAACAGTGTAAAAACGTGGTTCTGTGTGGAGATTGTAAAGCAGTGATGGCGGCATAAGGCTGGCAATGATGGGCATTGTGGGTAATAATAGCGGGTATCATGCCTCATTCCTCTCTGGGAACATACACGACATCTTCTCTGGGGTTCTTTCTTGTTTCAGTTACTGGATGAGAGCAATAAAATGTCGCTCAGTGAGTCTTCTGACATCTTCAGATTATAAAGGATTGGCGGGGACAAAATATTCAAAAACAAGATTTTCAATGACTTTTTCCTGATAATGAAGGAAAGTATCTGCATTTCCAGATTTTGTATAACAAAGAAGAATTATATGTGGCCACGTGAAACAAATAAATGACTAACTTCTTGTACCAGGTACAGTGTTGGCCAAAAGTATTGGCACCCCTGCAATTCTGTCAGATAATACTCAGTTTCTTCCTGAAAATGATTGCAATCACAAATTATTTGCTATTTTTATCTTCATTTAATTTGTCTTCAATGAAAAAACACAAAAAGAATTGACCTAAAGCCAAATTGGATATAATTCCACACCAAACCTAAAAAAGGGGGTGGACAAAAGTATTGGCATCCTTTGAAAACTCATGTGATGCTTCTCTAATTCATGTAATCACCAGCACCTGTAACTTACCTGTGCACCTAACAGGTGTTGGCAATAAGTAAATGACACTTGCAGCCAGTTAACATGGATTAAAGTTGACTCAACCTCTGTCCTGTGTCCTCGTGTGTACCACATTGAGCATGGAGAAAAGAAAGAAGACCAAAGAACTGTCTGAGGACTTGAGAAACCAAATTGTGAGGAAGCATGAGCAATCTCAAGGCTACAAGTCCATCTCCAAAGACCTGAATGTTCCTTTGTCTTCCGTGCGCAGTGTCATCAAGAAGTGTAAAGCCCATGGCACTGTGGCTAACCTCCCTAGATGTGGAAGGAAAAGAAAAATTGTCGAGAGATTTCAACGCAAGATTGTGCGGATGGTGGATAAAGAACCTCGACTAACATCCAAACAAGTTCAAGCTGCCCTGCAGTCCGAGGGTACAACAGTGTCAACCCGTACTGTCTGTCGGCGTCTGAATGAAATGGGACTGTATGGTAGGATACCCAGGAAGACCCCACTTCTTACCCCAAGACATAAAAAAGCCAGGCTGGAGTTAGCCAAAACTTAACTGAGAAAGCCTAAAACGTTTTGGAAGAATGTTCTCTGGTCAGATGAGACAAAAGTCAAGCTTTTTGGGAAAAACAAAATAGAGTGTACAGGAAAAAAAAAGAGGCATTCAAAGAAAAGAACACAGTCCCTACAGTCAAACATGGCGGAGGTTCCCTGATGTTTTGTGGTTGATTTGCTGCCTCTGGCACTGGACTGCTTGACCGTGTGCATGGCATTATGAAGTCTGAAGACTATCAACAAATTTTGCAGCATAATGTAGGGCCCAGTGTGAGAAAGCTGGGTCTCCCTCAGAGGTCATGGGTCTTCCAGCAGGACAATGACCCAAAACACACTTCCAAAAGCACTATAAAATGGTTTGAGAGAAAGCACTGGAGACTTCTAAGGTGGCCAGCAATGAGTCCAGACCTGAATCCCATAGAACACCTGTGGAGAGATCTCAATATGGCAGTTTGGAGAAGGCACCCTTCAAATATCAGGGACCTGGAGCAGTTTGCCAAAGAAGAATGGTCTACAATTCCAGCAGAGCATTGTAAGAAACTCATTGATGGTTACCGGAAGCGGTTGTTTGCAGTTATTTTGGCTAAAGGTTGTGCAACCAAGTATTAGGCTGAGGGTGCCAATACTTTTGTCTGGCCCATTTTTGGAGTTTTGTGTGAAATGATCAAGGATTTGATTTTTGCTTCATTCTCTTTTGTGTTTTTTCCTTGCAAGCAAATTAAATGAAGATAAAAATAGCAAATAATTTGTGATTGCAATCATTTTCAGGAAGAAACTGAGTATTATCTGACAGAATTGCAGGAGTGCCAATACTTTTGGCCAACACTGTATATGATTTTCTTGATACCTGGTATGGCTGTAGAACCTGATCTGCAAGGTCCACACCCCCATATATTTGTTGTAGTCAATGACAGACACAGGTTTTGGAGTAGTGGATCCCTGTTGGTCTGCAGTGGCCCTTGTGGCATCTGTGTAGATCGAGCTCAGGATAAAAATATCTTTTTTATCCTTATACTTAAGGACAAGCAGCTCTCTATTGTGTAAAGCCTCTGACTGCCCCTTTCGGTACTTTTTGTTGACCAATGATTGTGGAAACCCCTGACGGTTTTTGTGAATGGTCCCACAAGCCCCATGTTATGTTCAACCAGACTTTTAAATAGGGGGATGCTGGTGTAGTAGTTGTCAACATACAGATTGTAGCCTTTTTGTAAAAATGGAGTTATCAGCTCCCAAACGATTTTTCCAGGTGACCCCAGATAAGTAGGGCATCCTGGTGGGTTTAGTTGGCTATCTTTCCCCTCATAAATGTGAAAAGCTGAGGTGTATCTGGTTGAACTCTCGCACATTTTATAGAGCTTTATGCCGAACCTTGCCCTCTTAGAAGGAATAAATTGCTTGAGGTGCCGTCTTCCTCTGAATTTTATTATTATTATTATTATAGATTTTTATAGCGCCATTTATTCCATGGCACTTTACATGTGAAAAGGGGAAAAATAGACAAGTACAATAAACATGAGCAATACAAGGCACACACAAGTACAGAAGGAGAGAGGACCCTGCCCGCAAGGGCTCACAGTCTACGAATTTTACAAGGGACTCATCAATGGAAATGTTTTCTGTTGGGGTGCAGAGCTTTAAGAACTTTTCTGTAAAGTCTTCGATGATGGGTCTGATTTTGAATAGTCTGTCATGTTCTGGGGCATTTCTGGGCAGGCAGTGACTATTGTCATTAAAATGCCAAAAATCTCATGAGCATTTCATAACGGGTCCTAGGAAGATCGGCAGGAAACATAGGGGTGGCTTGAACAGGGAGGTTGAACCAATAGGACCGAATGCTCGTTTTTTAACAAGCCCCATAACGAATGTAAGTCCTAAAATTTTTTCTTTTCTAGGACATTAGTTGGTGTCTATAAATTTGACCTAGCATAATAGGATCGTGGATTCTGGCTGATGAATTGGGACACATATAAATTTGTAGGACAATATGCTCTAGCAAGCTATCTGTCATAAACAAATTTAAAAAATCGGTCCAAAATCTTCCACCTCCACATTTATACCAGGAATGGCATTAAAATTAGGGATGAATGGAGCAGCAGAATCTGAAGCCTCCCATCTGGGAAATGCTACATCAAGAGACAAAGCCCCTTGGACATTGGTGGGCGTCAATTCACGAGCGCTAGGGACAGCGCTAGTACTGGGCATTGTTCCCCGAGTTGGAGACATTTCTCCAGAAGCGCTATTTGTCCTTCTTGTTGTACTGGTCCTTGTGTGTGAGGATGGACCAGAATCACTGCTCATTTCTGAGCCATCACTGTCGCTGCTACTAAAGCCCTCGAAATCCACATCGCCATCTGACACTGCACTTTCTTCACTGTCAGGACATAAAAGTGCATAAGCCTCCTCTGCACTATAATACTGACGGGACATTTTTTTTTTTCCAGAAATAGAAAAATGTGACGTGACCAAATTATTGGGGAGACAATTGAGAAAAGCCTAATTCTTTAGCCTACCCTAACTTTAGCCCCAACACTAACCCTAACTATAACACTAACCCTAACTATAACACTAACCCTAACTCGATCGATCCGCCTTTATAAACTATACGTCACCCAGTGGGTTGCCTCACCCCAGGTTTTGACTCACCCACAGGGGTGGCGCAAACACACTTGTCGAAAATCCATTGCTGTCAAGGATCGGAATCAAACTGGATCCTTCTATCTGGAACCCGTGGTGGTAGCCTTGCGGATAAGCGCTTCAGACTGCAAAACTTTCACCATGGGTTCGCGCCCCATCAATGGGTTTGTGGGGCCGCCTTAGAGGGTCCCATAGGCGGGTAAAAATTGTGTGGTGTGCCTGGGTGAACACAAATAGGTATTTTGTGGACAGGCGCTATACCCAGGGCACTTCCAGAGGCCTGGGTATGATTTTGAAAAAGTGTCCTTTGGACTTTGTCATTTTTCTGAGAAATTTAGAATTTTGAGTAAAAATCCAAATTTCCCTTCCTCTTACCTCCGGGGGGCTTTGGCATGTTGTGGGGACCGCCGAGAGGGTCCCGTAGGCGGGTATAAAGTGTGGTGTTCCTGGGTGAAAAAATTGAATTTTTGTTCAAAAATCGTTTTTTTTGTGGACTTTGTCATTTTTCTGAGGTGTTTCAGACTTCCAGGCAGGGGGAGCCGCAGGCGCTATACCCAGGACACTTCTAGAGGCCTGGGTACGATTTTGAAAAAGAGTCCTTGGGACTTAGAAATTTTTCTGACTTAGTCGTTTTTTTGAATTTTGAGTAAAAATCCAAATTTCCCTTCCTCTCACCTCCGGGGGGCTTTGGCATGTTGTGGGGACCGCCGAGAGGGTCCCGTAGGCGGGTATAAAGTGTGGTGTTCCTGGGTGAAAAAATTGAATTTCTGGTCAAAAATCGTTTTTTTTGTGGACTTTGTCATTTTTCTGAGGTGTTTCAGACTTCCAGGCAGGGGGAGCCGCAGGCGCTATACCCAGGACACTTCCAGAGGCCTGGGTACGATTTTGAAAAAGAGTCCTTGGGACTTAGAAAATTTTTCTGACTTAGTCGTTTTTTTGAATTTTGAGTAAAAATCCAAATTTCTCTTCCTCTCACCTCCGGGGGGCTTTCATATGTTGTGGGGGCCCACGAGAGGGTCACGTAGGTGGCCATAAAGTTTGGTGTTCCTGGGTGAAATTTTGAATTATTGAGCAAAAACCGATTTTGAGAACAAAGATCAGAAAAAAAAAAGAACCAGGATGAGGAAATTTCTGGGCGCTGGATCCGACCGGCAGTTCCAGGAGGTCGGGTACATTTTTGACTTTGTCCCCTTAAAGTCTGGCCGGTGCTTCGCAATGCAAAGACATAGATATCCTCACCATTTGATTTCTGTATAGGAGAGCACTACCTCTCGCGGCCGACTCGTTGTGGAAGTTATCGTGGTTCTCTGACACGGGTAAGACACTGTGCTAGTCCCCCTATTTTCCATGGAAGTGCCCCCTTGTGCGAGTTTGGGCTTCCACAGCTAAATAGGGCACTTTTGGCTGTTGTCTGCCCAGAAAAGAGCCGCGATCCTGGGCTTTCTGACCAGACCATCCCGGTGGGCTCTGGTTTTGACTGCTTATGGGTGACTTCCACAACAGCTGAACAAGGGGACTTTTGGCGGTCGTCTGTCCCAGTTCAGAGATGCGATCCCGGGCAAGCCTGACCACACCAGACCCCTCGGGCTCTGGTTCTGACGCTTGATGGGCGACTTCCACGGCTGAGCAGGGGCTTCTGGCGGATCACTGTCCCGGCTCAGAGATGCGATCGCGGGCATGCCCGACCACACCAGACCCCTCGGGCTCTGGTTCTGATGCTTGATGGGCGACTTCCACGGCTGAGCAGGGGCTTCTGGCGGTTAACTGTCCCGGTTCAGAGATGCGATCGCGGGCATGCCCGACCACACCAGACCCCTCGGGCTCTGGTTCTGACGCTTGATGGGCGACTTCCACGGCTGAGCAGGGGGCTTCTCGCGGTTAACTGTCCCGGTTCAGAGATGCGATCGCGGGCATGCCCGACCACACCAGACCCCTCGGGCTCTGGTTCTGACGCTTGATGGGCGACTTCCACGGCTGAGCAGGGGGCTTCTGGCGGATCACTGTCCCGGCTCAGAGATGCGATCGCGGGCATGTCCGACCACACCAGACCCCTCGGGCTCTGGTTCTGACGCTTGATGGACGACTTCCACGGCTGAGCAGGGGGCTTCTGGCGGTATCACTGTCCCGGTTCAGAGATGCGATCGCGGGCATGCCCGACCACACCAGACCCCTCGGGCTCTGGTTCTGACGCTTGATGGGCGACTTCCACGGCTGAGCAGGGGGCTTCTGGCGGATCACTGTCCCGGCTCAGAGATGCGATCGCGGGCATGCCCGACCACACCAGACCCCTCGGGCTCTGGTTCTGACGCTTGATGGGCGACTTCCACGGCTGAGCAGGGGGCTTCTGGCGGATCACTGTCCCGGCTCAGAGATGCGATCGCGGGCATGCCCGACCACACCAGACCCCTCGGGCTCTGGTTCTGACGCTTGATGGGCGACTTCCACGGCTGAGCAGGGGGCTTCTGGCGGTTAACTGTCCCGGCTCAGAGATGCGATCGCGGGCATGCCCGACCACACCAGACCCCTCGGGCTCTGGTTCTGACGCTTGATGGGCGACTTCCACGGCTGAGCGGGGGCTTCTGGCGGATCACTGTCCCGACTCAGAGATGCGATCGCGGGCATGCCCGACCACACCAGACCCCTCGGGCTCTGGTTCTGACGCTTGATGGGCGACTTCCAAAGCTGAGCAGGGGGCTGTTGGCGGATCACTGTCCCGGCTCAGAGATGTGATCGCGGGCATGCCTGACCACACCAGACCCTCTCCGTGAGGTCTGGATCTCGTCATTGACGGTCTATGGGTGACTTCCACAGCTGAGCAGGGACTTTGGCGGGTCGCCTGCCAGTTGATCATGCATCCTGGTATTGATTGGAATTGACGGTCCATGGGCGATTCCACAGGCCGACTTCCAGGAGCTGTAAACCTTGGGAAAGGACTGCTCACCGTACCAGTGTTTTGGGCTGCTCCAGGTGTCGGCTATCCAACCTGATGGCAGATTTGTCAAAGGAGATAGAAGTGAAAGAACCGGATGAGGAAATTTCTGGCGTGGATCGCTGGCAGCTCCAGGAGGTCGGGTACTTTTGACTTTGTCTCCTTAACTGGCAGGTGCTTCGCAATGCAAAGACAGATACCTCACCATTTGATTCTGTTATGAGAGCCTACTTCGCGACGAGCTTATGGCAGCCGTGGTCTGGTTCTCTGACAGGGAAATACACTCTGTCCCCTATTTCAGAGAGCTCCTGTGCAAGTTTGAACTTCCACAGCTAAATAGGGGACTCATGGTTTGACCCAGCTCAGAGGGCTTCTGGTTACGCAGTGGACATGCTGTGGAAGTTTGGTGTGATGGGCGACTTCCAAAGCTGAGCCAGGGGGCTGTTGGCGGATCACTGTCCCGGCTCAGAGATGCGATCGCGGGCATGCCTGACCACACCAGACCCTCCCTGTGAGGTCTTGGATCTCTGGCTTTGATGGTCTATGGGTGACTTCCACAGCTGAGCAGGGGACTTTGGCGGGTCGCCTGCCCAGTTGAGCGATGCATCCTGGGTAGTTGATCTGGAATTGACGGTCCATGGGCGACTTCCACAGCGACTTCCAGGAGCTGTAAAACCTTGGGAAAATGGACCTGCTCACCAGTACCAAGTGTTTTGTGCTGCTCCAGGTGTCGGCTATCCAACCTGACTGGCAGATTTGTCAAAGGAGATAGAAAGTGAAAAAGAACCGGAATGAGGAAATTTCTGGCCCGTGGATCCGCCTGGCAGCTCCAGGAGGTCGGGTACTTTTTGACTTTGTCTCCTTATAAACTGGCAGTGCTTCGCAATGAAAGACATAGATATCCTCAGCATTTGATTTCTTATATGAGAGCCCTACCTCTCGCGTCGAGATTATGGCAGCCGTGGTCCTGGTTCTCTGACACGGGTAATACACTCTGCTCATTGCCCCTATTTTTCATGGAAGTCCTCCCTTGTGCCAAGTTGAACTTCCACAGAAATAGGGGACTCTGGGTGTTTGTGTGTCCCAGGCTCAGGGCTCTCATGGTTACGCGATGTGAAGTGTCTGATGCTGGGGCGACTAACTGGATGTTTGGGTGTGGCGATCTTCCAAAGCTAGAGGGGGCTGTTGGCGGATCACTGCCCGCCCTAGATGCTGTCGCTGGCATGCTGACCACACAGACCCTCCCTGTGGAGTTTGATCTCTGGCCTTTGATGGTCTATTGGGTGACTTCCACAGCTGAGCAGGGGCCATTGGGGCTTCCGCTGCCCAGTTGAGCGATGCTATCCTGGTAGTTATCTGAATTGACGGTCCAGGCGACTTCCAAAGCCGACTTCCATGAGCTGTAAAACTGGGAATGGACCTGCTCACCATACCAGTGTTTTGTGCTGCTCCAGTGTCGCTATCCAACCTACGCAGATGTCAAAGAGATAGAAAGTGAAAAAGAACGAATGGAAATTCTGGCCCGTGACCGCCTGCACTCAGAGTCGGTACTTTACTTGTCTCCTAAAACTGGCCATGCTTGCAATGCAGACCTAGATATCCTCACATTGATTCTTATGAACCTACCTCTCGCGTCGAATTATGCAGCCTGTCCTGGTCTCTGACACGGTAATACACTCTGCTCATTGCCCCTTTTTTCATGGAAGTCCTCCCTTGTGCAAGTTTGAACTTCCACAGCTAAATAGGACTCTGGGTGTTTGTGTGTCCCAGCTCAGAGGGGCTCTCATGGTACGCGAGTGTGACCATGCTGCCTGGGAAGTGTATCTGGATTTGATGGGCGACTTCCAAAGCTGAGCCAGGGGCTGTTGGCGGATCACTGTCCGCTCAGAATGCGATCGCGGCATGCTGACCACACCAGACCCTCTCCGTGGGCTCTGTTCGTTGGCATTGACGGTCTATGGGTGACTTCCACACTGAGCAGGACTTTGGCGGTCGCCTGCCCAGTTGAGCGATGCCATCCTGGGCTGTTGATCTGGAATTGACGGTCCATGGGAGACTTCACGGCTGAGCCAGGGGGCTGTTGGCGGATCACTGTCCCGGCTCAGAGATGCGATCGCGGGCATGCCTGACCACACCAGTCCCTCCCCGTGAGGTCTGGTTCTCTGGCTTTGACGGTCTATGGGTGACTTCCACAGCTGAGCAAGGGACTTTGGCGGGTCGCCTGCCCAGTTGAGCGATGTCATCCTGGGTAGTTGATCTGGAATTGACGGTCCATGGGCGACTTCCAGAGCCGAGCCAGGGGGCTGTTGGCGGATCACTGTCCCGGCTCAGAGATGCGATCGCGGGCATGCCTGACCACACCAGACCCTCCCCGTGAGGTCTGGATCTCTGGCATTGACGGTCTATGGGTGACTTCCACAGCTGAGCAGAGGACTTTGGCGGGTCGCCTACCCAGTTGAGCGATGCCATCCTGGGCTGTTGATCTGGAATTGACGGTCCATGGGCGACTTCCACAGCCGACTTCCAGGAGCTGTAAAACCTTGGGAAAATGGACCTGCTCACCAGTACCAAGTGTTTTGGGCTGCTCCAGGTGTCGGCTATCCAACCTGACTGGCAGATTTGTTAAAGGAGATAGAAAGTGAAAAAGAACCGGAATGAGGAAATTTCTGGCCCGTGGATCCACCTGGCAGCTCCAGGAGGTCGGGTACTTTTTGACTTTGTCTCCTTTATAAACTGGCAGGTGCTTCGAAATGCAAAGACATAGATATCCTCACCATTTGATTCCTGTGTATGAGGCCCTACCTCTCGAGCGCCGACTTGTTGTGGAAGTTATCGTGGTTCTCTGACACGGGTAAGACACTGTGCTCGTCGCCCTATTTTTCATGGAAGTGCCCCCTCGTGCCGAATTTGGACTTCCACAGCTGACTAGGGGACATTGGCCCGTCGTCTGTCCCAGATCAGAGCTACGATCCTGGGCTTTCTGAACAGACCCTCCCGTGGGCTCTGGTTTTGACTGCCTACGGGTGACTTCCACAACAGCTGAACAGGGGACTTTTTGTGGTCGTCTGTCCCCAGTTCAGAGATGCGGTCCTGGGTTGCCTGACCAGACCCTGCCCGTGGGCTCTGGCTTTGACGGTCGATGGGTGACTTCCACAACAGCTGAACAGGGCACTTTTGATGGTTGTCTATCCCAGTTCAGAGATGCGATCCTGGGCACGCCTGACCAGCCCGTCCCCGTGGGCTCTGATTCTCTGGACTCGATGGTTTTAAGGGCAAATCCTGGAGTCCTTGGGCTCCGGGAGGACGGACGCTCTCTCTGACTTTGTCCCCTCAGAGCACTCTATGTGTTTCTGATCCTCTGATCGATTTGGCGCAGCGCTCCCGGGTGTGGAGGTGGAGCCGTTCGTCCGGCGACGGGCTTGGGGTCCGCGTCGGTTGACGTATCCTTCCTTCTGTACCCCTCGGGCTTTCACCTAGCTTTGGGCGCGTGTGCCGGCCGTCGCCTCCTGTTTGCGGGCAGAGGCGGCCGAGCTGTGGGGTGTTTGCCCCAAACCGAATGATGACAGTGGTCTGGAGACCTGCACGGTGTGTATGGCAGGGCTCCTGCCGGCGATGGGGGGCATGCCATCCGAATCCTGTGTGGGGAGCACAATGATGTTTCTGAGAACGGCCCTTTTCATCCAGATGCGCAGCCTGCCTGTGGAGGCCCGCGCCGCTCCTCGTCCGAAGGGCGGCCTCTGCGGTGGGCATTGGCGAGAGCTGCGGTGGTGGGTGGCGTTTCCACGCCACTGCCGAGCTTCGCATCTTCTAGCCTAATCCCGAGCCCCTTCGTTCGTGGTGGACGACCCAGGTGTGAAGGCAGGCGAGGGGGTTCTCACCGCGTGGTGTGCCCCACCCGATCGCTGTCGCCTTCCCCTTGTTGTCCCCCCAAGGCGGCTTGGAAGGGAGAGAGACGGATTAACACCCCAGAGCGATGGGAAGATGGAGGATTAAGAAAACTTGAAGGGGCAAAGGAGGCAAGGGAGTAATGGTGAAAGACTGCCGTGCGACCCCCACACCCCTGTCCACGACAGGCGGGGAAAAGCCCTGGGAAGAGAGCTGTTTGGGCATCCCTTTGAGGTTACGGGCAAGAGCCAGCCGAGGGACTACGCTGGAGGGCAACACCGATACGGCCAGGACGACACCACCCCGCGCTACCTCTGTGTCGCTGGGGTTTGAGCCAGAGCCGCGGTGGACCCTGACGGCCAGCCCCCCTCCGCTAATCCTCGCGCCTGTCCGCCGGTGGGTCGAGTGCCCTCCGCTTCGGGACCTTGCTCAGCGATGCGCTCTTCCGACTGTCCCCAGTGCGCTCCGTAAGGGCTCCCTTCTCCGTTAGCGCCGGTGGGTCGAGGACCCCCCGAAGTGGAGGCAGGTCTAAGCCGACGTTGGTGCCGCAAAGGCCGCAACGCCCTGGTCTGTTATGTTTCGGTAGCTGAGGAGTGCAGGTAAAAAAGGCAATACACCAAAGCAGTTGGAATCTATGAGATTGCAGTACCCTGACTAACCACCACAACTAGAGGCAGCCGTGGAGCGTTCCTACGTTGGTCCTAGACGCCTCGTCACAGCCTGAGAAACTAACTACACCTAAAGATAGAAATAGGAAAGCTATCTGCCCCGGAGCAGAACCCCAAAGATAATAGAAAGCCCCCAAACATGTAATGGCGGTTAGACAAGATGAAATACTGACACAGAAAGAAAATAGTATGAGCAAACGCTGGGGCCCAAACTAACTAAATAGAAAAGGATAGGAAGGGCACTTACTGCAATTCCAGAAAACCCTGAAAGGCACCAACTCTACTAATTTCAAAAACACCTGAGATCACACGACCTCTTCCACCTAAATTAGTTCTCTGGTGTAACAAAATCAAAACAGCAGCCACTGAAAAAACTGGAAAAAGCAAAAGTACAAACATCAGTGGCTGAACAAAACCGAGAGG
>JARQOD010003529.1:60000-63763 GCA_033576555.1 Oophaga sylvatica
GGGTTCAGAGTCCACAAGTGCTTCAGAGTTCCTCAGTAGGAATAGCTGGAGTACAAGGTCCAAGGCTTACAGGAGTCAAGTCACAGGTTCACTGCAGGCTAGATTCTGAAGCACTGATTGCTCAGCTGTGGCTGCTTAAGAAGCAAAGGAGAGAATCAGGGCGGGAACATGCAAGCTGGAAACTCCATTTTGACTGAGGGCAAGATAGCTGCAGCAAGACAGAAAGTAAAATGGCTGACGAACAAACTGAGTTTCAGGAATATATACATAGAACCTTACATTACTCCCCCCTTAAGGACAACCTCCGGATGACCTCAGACCAGGCTTGTGTGGGTACCTCTGATGAAACTGACGGAGTAAGCGAGGAGCATTAACGTTATTGACTTGTTCCCATGAGTTGTCCTCCACTGGGTAGCCCTGCCATTTAATCAGATATTGTAACTGATTTCTATACAACCTGGAATCTAAAATCCTTTCCACCACAAATTCTTCCTGACCATCGACTAGTACTGGGTCAGGGCAAGGAGAAGAACGTCCAGGAAACGTATTGGGTGTCGCAGCCTTTAGTAGGGATACATGAAAGACAGGGTGGATTCTCATAGTTCTGGGCAGTTGAAGACGACAAGCAACGGCACTTATAATTTTACTGATTTTATAGGGTCCAATGTACTTATGTCCCAACTTAGACGATGGAATCCTTAACTTAAGATTTCTGGTTGACAGCCAGACCAAGTCTCCTACCTTGAAAGCTGGTGCAGGTTTACGAAATTTATCTGCTGCTTTCTTGTACCTTTCTTGAGCCGATTCCAGATTTTCCTTTAGAAGATCCATATTCTTCTGTAAAGACATGATTCTTTCAGCCACTGCTGGTAAAGGCGTTTCTATGGGAAATCGTGGTAGAATGTTAGGATGATAACCTAGATTAGAGTAAAAAGGAGACTGCTTAGTGGAGGCACTCTGAGAGTTGTTATAAGAGAACTCAGCTAATGGAAGTAGATCCACCCAATCATCCTGTAGGTGGCAGATAAAGCAGCGGAGATACTGCTCCAGGGTTTGATTGGTTCGTTCGGTCTGTCCATTAGTCTGGGGATGAAAAGCAGAAGAAAGGTTTACTTTAATGTCCAATGCTGCACAGAAATTTTGCCAAAACCTAGAAGTGAATTGCACCCCTCGATCCGAAATAACCTCATCCGGTACTCCATGTAAGCGAAACACATCTTTAATCATCAAATCTGATGTCTGTTTTGCAGTGGGTAAGCCGACACAAGGGATAAAATGAGCTGCCTTTGTTAGACGGTCAACCACCACTAAAATGGTGTTCTTCCCCTGAGAGGTTGGTAACTCCACAATGAAGTCCATAGAAATGGATCCCCACGGGCGGGACGGGGTGGGAAGAGGCTGTAACAGACCAGTTGGTGAGGAGCGAGGTGTTTTGCATCTTGCACAGACCTCACATGAAGTGACATAATTCAAAACATCCTTCCTGCAAGTGGGCCACCAAAAGAAACGAGAAAGAAATTCCTGTGTCTTTAGAATTCCTCTATGCCCAGCTATCTTGGAATCGTGAATGAGTTGCAATACTCTCAATCTGACTGTTTCAGGAATATACAGGCGTTGTCCCTGAATCCACACACCATTCTTAAAGACAAGACTTACGTCCCTTGGGGGTTGTGCCAAAAAGGAATCCGCATGGTATGCTTCCTTGATGTCCTTAAGTAGGTCTTGATTATGAATTACTCCTAGGAATCTAGAGTCAGGAAGAATAGTCTTAGGAGGAGTAATTGGACGTGTCTCTGCTGAGTAAATCCTAGAGAGTGCATCAGCCTTTCCATTGCGCGATCCTGGTCTATAAGAAATGATAAAATTAAATTGGTTTAAGAAAAGATTCCAGCGAGCCTGGCGAGGAGTCAGGCACTTAGCCGACCTGATAAACTCAAGGTTACGATGGTCTGTCAGGACGACTATTTGCTGTGCAGCACCCTGAAGAAGGTGTCTCCATTCTTTGAAGGCGGCAATAATGGCCAACAACTCTCTATTGCCCACATCGTAGTTCCTCTCAGCCGAAGACAACTGCTGGGAAAAGAAGGCACAGGGATGCAAGACATTCTTCTCACCTGTTCTCTGAGAGAGTATAGCTCCAACGGCACAGTCTGAAGCATCCACCTCTATTATGAAGGCAAGCTCGGGGTTGGGATGTACTAGGATAGGTGCAGTGGTAAATTTATCTTTTAGCCGGGAAAATGCTTCCTGGGCTTGGGGAGTCCAGGAGAACCTAGACTCTTTCCGGGTAAGTTGAGTGATAGGTGACACTACCTCAGAGAAATTTCTAATGAAACGTCTATAGAAGTTGGCAAACCCGATGAAGCGCTGTACCTCCTTCACATTTCTAGGACTTGGCCAATCCTTGATGGCTTGGGTTTTGCTTCCATCCATTCTAATTCCTTGTGTAGACAGTACATATCCCAGAAATTGAATTTCGGTCCTATGGAATTCACACTTTTCAAGTTTGATGTAAAGATGATTTTGTCTTAGACGTTCCAAGACCATTCTCACATGTCCATGATGTTCCTCTGTGGAGTTAGAAAAAATTAGAATATCATCCAAATAAATTACCACGAATGTATCTAGGAGATCCCTGAAGATGTCATTCACCAAGTGTTGGAAAGTGGCTGGGGCGGTACTCAGACCAAAAGGCATAACTAGATATTCAAAGTGTCCATAGCGTGACCTGATGTCACGCGGTCTTATGATATGCGTACGATGTCAGTAAACTATTCTTAAAAGAACCACACTCTATACAACATATAGATTAGCAACATCAGCATGTAAATATAGAATAGATTTACCTGACACGATATCCGTAGAACTCAGGGTTAATCTTGAGGACTTGATACACTGTCACAGGAAAGAGGAGGACCAGGGGTCTAACCTGACCCTAAACTGGGGTCCTAACTAATCCCTCACCTTGGAGGTACTGATAATGGTTCAGAGGTCCAAGTCTCCAGCCTAACCCTGTCTCCTATCAGTCCCTGAACCCTGTAATCAGTCCTAAGAAGGATTCTGATTAACACCAGAGGGATATGGCCTGATCTCTGCTAAATACACAGATTAGACATAAAAGACAGACTGGAGAAAACACAGACTTGCATACACACTCAAACACAGAAGGAACATAAATGATCTGGGATATTAAACTCTAAGCAAGGTGAGCTTAAAAACAACTAAGGAGCTCTTTAACTTAAGTCTATACAGATACAATCCCTATCGTGGTCTGCATGAAGAATTTCACTGGCAACTCCCAACACAGACAACCAGAGATTTAAAGGAAACCAATCAACAAATAATTAATTGCAGCCGGAGAAAACTGCACCCATCCCAGAACTGAGCACAGACAGAATTAACTCCCCAACTGCAACACAAGAAACAGCAACTCAGCGTGAGAAGTCAGACTGTGCAACCGCGACGATCTTCGTGGCGATGCACACATGACGTACCCCCCCTTCTTTGAGGGGCCTCCGGACCCTCAGGGCCAGGTTTGCCCGGGTAGTTCTGTGGAAGGTCCGCACCAAACGATCTGCGTTAATGTCAGACGCAGGAACCCACGTCCTCTCCTCTGGACATACCCTTCCCAATGCACCAAGTACTGAAGGGACCGGCGATTCAGACGTGAGTCAATGATCTTTGACACTTGAAACTCCAAGTTTACCATTGACCACCACTGGAGGAGGGGAGGGGATGATAATTGGCCCGTACCCCCTTTAAA
>JARQOD010003530.1:0-63752 GCA_033576555.1 Oophaga sylvatica
ACACAAGTCATAAGTAACAACGTTAACAATACAATAATTAAAGCAAAATCAGCCGCCCCTGCTGGTGAAAGCTTACAATCTACAATGAGGTGGGGGAGATACAAAGTACAGGTGTTTATATACAATGGTGTTTTTACAATGATGGTCCAGCCATTTTAAGGGAGTGAGGGATGCATGGAGATAGTGAATGGGCTACACACACAGAATTACACATAGAATGACTTTGATTAGTGAATGTGATAGGCCACTGTGAACAAATGTGTTTTGAGGGAGCGCCTGAAACCATCCAAATTGCGGATAGTCCTAATTTCTTGGGGTAGAGCATTCCAGAGGATTGGCGCAGCGCGGGAGAAGTCTTGGAGTTGGGAGTGGGAGGTACGGATTAGTGCAGAGGTTAGTCGAAGGTCGTTTGCAGAGTGCAGCAGTCGGTTAGGCCGATAAATATAAATAAGGGAGGAGATGTAGGGGGGTGCTGCGCTGTGGAGAGCTTTGTTGGTGAGAACCAGTAATTAGAATTGGATCCTATAATGAATGGGCAGCCACTGCCAGTGTAATGAGTGGCGAATAACTCTATGAAGGATATCTGCCACGTTTTGCGTGCGTTTGATGAGTCAACGCGGATGGCGAGTGCAGATGATGCACTAGTCAGCCTGACTGTCCCCCTTATCTGCCTGCTTCAAAAAACACTGCAAGCACTAAGGCATGAGGTTTTGGAAGAGGTGGAGGATGAGGAGTCACAAATTCCATCACCTTCTGGACAGTCAGCGCAACGTGGTTCCTCACAAAGGGCTGGAGGACTTTCAAAGTACCATGCTGTATCAACAATTGAACCTCCAGAGTCGCTGTCTATATTTTCATAACCATTACAAACTTTTAATGTATTTACAAAGCACATAATGTACATTTTTTGTCTATCCTTTTGTAATGCTATTGTGTTTCCATAAACTGATGTTACAGAATTATGATACAAAGTTTTTAAATTTTGAGTTTTAAATTTTGTAAATTTATATGTATTTGAAGGACTTTGTGAGGAGGATGAGGAGGAGTCAATGGAGGAGGAAGACATCGCTCCAGAGGGAGGTAGACAATGCTCTAGTCAGTATGTAGACCAAGGGTGGGGTGATGCACAGCAGGCAGAGATGACGCCTCTTGCAGGGGACAACGTTTCTTGGCCAGTTGGGAGTCTGCAGCACATGGTTGATTTCATGCTGCAGTGGCTGAGAAACGACCGCCACATCGAACACATTCACACCACGTCTGATTATTGGGTGTACACACTCCTAGACCCTCGCTACCGGGACAACTTACAAAGCCTCATCACACCGTTGAACCGGGAGCGTAAAATGCGGAAGTACCAAGACACACTGGTGCAATCCATAATGTTCTCCATTCCAGCCGAGAGCACTGCTGCTGCTACTGCTTTACAAAGCAGCTCTGTGCGTCGAGGCAGTGGAGACAGCTCTGCAACAAGAGGGAGCACAAGCAGCGCCTCTGCACAGGGCAAGAACAGTATGTTCCAAATGTGTCGAAGTTTTGTGGCAGCGCCACCAATGTCTACACCATCCGAGACGGCTCCAGTCAGCAGGAGGCAACATTTCCGTAAGATGGTGACAGACTACATGTCTTGCCCTCTCAGTGTACTCCCAGATGGCTCTTCCCCATTTAAGTTTTGGGTCTCTAAGCTGGATACATGGCCAGAGCTTAGCCAGTATGCATTGGAGGTGCTGGCTTGCCCTGCTGCCAGTGTATTATTGGAGCGCATCTTTAGTGCTGCAGGTGGTGTACTAACAGACCGTAGCATGCGACTATCCTCCGATAATGTAGACCGGCTTACTTTTCTGAAAATGAACAAGGCATGGATCTCGCAAGAATTTGCCTGTCCGGTTTCAGATTAACTAACTGGTTGGCAACGTTTTCCATGTCTCCTGTTATGTTCATCTTTCTACCACCTGAGCTATACTCCCTGGGCTACAACACTGCCAGTTGCTGCTCAGAAGTGTCGTGTCCACAGACCAATACACAAGCTATAGTGATAGTGGGGTTCAGTAACGCCTGCTGTTCCCCTGCTGCGTGTCTGACAAAAATTAATGCTGCTAACTCCAAATTAAAGTTCAAATTAAAGTTCAAACATCTCATACTAGGCCTCAGGCTACACCCTCCTTGACCCTGGGCTCAGAAGTGTTGGATGCACAGATCAAAACAATCGATGATGTGTTTGTGGAGTTCAGTAACGCCTGCTGTTCCCCTGCTGTGTGTCCGGCAAAAATTACTGCTACCTAGCTACACATGTTGAAAAAAACATGACATGTTAAAGTGGCTAGTGCTACACATAGATATCAGGCTACACCCTTATTTCTAAGCTGTAAACAAGTGAAACGTCAAATTTAAAACCATTCAATGATTAGTGTTGGTAACAAATCTGTAACTAAATAATTGTGACATATTATGGCAGATATCCACATGTCTAACACAAATGCTAACACAAAAGCATACTTATGCTATAGGGTACTGATGGTGAACCTTCTCACTCCATAACTTTGACAAATCCAACTCACATCATGCCTCAAATGCTGCAATGTTGGAAGTGCATAATGTGGGTTGAACTTTGACAACAGCTGCAGTGCGAAGGTTATCCTTCTGTGTTCTTGGCTTTTAAATAAAAGCATACAAGTAAATATAATAATACATTGTTGATTAAGGGACATGATGTACACCTGTAATATTGTGCAAACAATGGATGTAGGACTATTCCTCTTCAACATTACTTATATTTGTGTCATTTGAAAAAATACATATTTTAGTTAAAAATTAAAAACCCATGTTCAGTAGCTGTGAAAGGCCCGTTTGTGTACTTCTATATTGTTTGCAACCAATGTATTGTATACGGATGGAAGCACGTCACTGTAATAGATTTGAATTATTTTAAATAGAATAAAGCAGCACCAATTTTAGAAAAATGACAAGGATGAGCCAGTGACAGACACTCAGCAGAGTACACGCAGCGGTGGTTGAAGAAGTAAATGGAGCGTGATCTGCATTTAAAAAAAATAAAAAAAAAAATACCTCACAGACTGCAGTGAACACTGAAACACAACTATTCACAATCTGTGAAAGGCTACTCCTTTGTCTACTTCTATAGTGTTTGCAACCAATGTATTGGATACGGATGGAAGCGCGTCACACTAATAGATTTTATTTTTTTCAAATATAATGGAGAAGCACCAATTGGAGAAAAATGAAAAGGATGAGCCACTGAGACACGCTCAGCAGAGTACAAGCAGCAGTGCTTGAACAAGTAACTGGAGCGTGATATGCACTCCAAAAATAAAAAACACAGACTGAAGTGAACACTGAAACACAACTGTCCACAATCTGTGAAAGGCTACTCCTTTGTCTACTTCTATAGTGTTTGCAACCAATGTATTGGATACGGATGGAAGCGCGTCACACTAATAGATTAGATTTTTTTCAAATATAATGGAGAAGCACCAATTGGAGAAAAATGAAAAGGATGAGCCACTGAGACACGCTCAGCAGAGTACAAGCAGCAGTGCTTGAACAAGTAACTGGAGCGTGATATGCACTCCAAAAATAAAAAACACAGACTGAAGTGAACACTGAAACACAACTGTCCACAATCTGTGAAAGGCTACTCCTTTGTCTACTTCTATAGTGTTTGCAACCAATGTATTGTATACGGATGGAAGCGCGTCACACTAATAGATTAGATTTTTTTCAAATATAATGGAGAAGCACCAATTGGAGAAAAATGAAAAGGATGAGCCACTGAGACATGCTCAGCAGAGTACAAGCAGCAGTGCTTGAACAAGTAACTGGAGCGTGATATGCACTCCAAAAATAAAAAACACAGACTGAAGTGAACACTGAAACACAACTGTCCACAATCTGTGAAAGTATGGGAGAATGGTGTGCACTCAGGGTATAGGAGATGAGGTGCTGGTGAAATTGGATCAAAATGATACCAACAACCGTAAAGATAGTAAATTCACCGCACACAAAATTAGAAATTTGTGCAAAGAAATGTAGTTTTATTAAAACAATACTCAATCCAAAAGAGAGGAAAATAGTGCCATAGGAAAAACTAGTACAATATACTGGTACCCAACGTTTCGGCCCCTCCTGGGCCTTACTCATGGGTAACTAGAAAAATAAAATAAAACACATAGTGTAAGATACATATTTACAGTGGTGCAGTATATTTATAAACATTTATACATAATATATACAATGTAGTGAGAATGGTTTAGAGATACTGTTACTCACCCACGTACGGGTAAATCCTTTCCGATTCATGGATACTATACTTGTAATTCGAATTTTGTCATATATGTAATTAAATGTCCATGTGGCCTCCTATACGTGGGTGAGACAACACAGCATGCGAAAGAAAGAATTGCGAGTCATAAATCGACGATTCGATGTGGAAAAAATTGGCTGCCGCTACCGGATCACTTCTCGAACTTCAAACACACTGTAGCTCAAGTAAAGTTCCAGATTATTGAACATGTTCCCAGGTCCCGTAGGGGCGGGGACCGTATAAGACGACTTAAGCTACGAGAGAGCTACTGGATTCATAAGTTGGACACATTATCTCCACGTGGTCTTAACAGGGAGATGGATTGGCTTCTATAATCTAATCTATAATCTATTGCATATGTTCTTTAATCCATATACTGTATTTTTCTTTAATCTATATGTTGAATTTTTTTGCAGACACGCTGACTGCCCCTTATCGTTGGTAAGTCATTCCTTCATTTTTATTTTTTATTTTTATTTTTATTTTTTAATTTATTTTTTAATTTTTTTATTTCATTTTTATCTTCAATTTTATTATAATTTTTATTTTTATTCTTCCAGTTTTTTTCATTCCACTATCTTTTTATTTTTATTTTTTATTATTATTTTTATTTTTTACTTTTTACTCTATTTCATGTTTTTTCATTTTGTCAATTTTCTTTATTTTCTTTTATTACAATTTTTCAGCCAATTTTTCAGATATTCTTTTTCCTTTTACTTTATTTTTATTTTTTATTTATATTTCCCTTTATTTCCACTCTGTATTTTCATTTTTTCCCTCTATTTTCATTTTTAATATTTTTCTTTTTCTTTTTCTTTTTTTCAATTTTCTATTTTGTTCACAATTTTGCCTTTGTTATCCAATCCATTTCTCCTTTTTCTACCACTATATTCTCTCATTCCCCTCTCATTATGTCCACTTCCATCGATACATTGCATATTACATATTTATGCCTCCTTCCCTAATTAAGGCCCCTTCATTTCATTTCCTCTCTCCTGTGATACTGCGCCATTATACTTTATCTCAACAGGCCATTCGCTATTCTCACTCACAAACTGAACAATTGCCTGCACATATTCCCACCATTATAATGGCTACCACCGTCATTACTGCGCATGTCTCACGATGTGCGCCACATCACTTCCGGTCCGGATGACGCACATCCGGTCCGACGTCATACGGCGCTGCCTTTAAAATCCCCCACAACCACACAACGTGGTCTGAACATACAGCAGGAGGCAGGGCGCGGGAGCGCCGCCTATATACCGACGATCACATCTCTCCCAGGTATATCTTACTACTCCCGATCAAAGGGACAAATCGGTGTAGCATCAGACTGGATACCGATCTATAATGGGCCGTATGTGTCATTACTACAGGCTATATCCATTAGAGCTATCCACTATAGCTACCCCGGTGGGCAGGACACTCAGAACGCCGCCATTCTAACTGACCTAAGTGCTAAGGTAGGATACACTCCTTCTAATTCTCCTCAGCAGGTTTTTTCCACCACTATAACATAAGCTTATTTCACATATAGGCGGTTGATACCACATACAGGATCCCCTAGATCCACATATAGGATATACTTTATTCCTATTACACACAGGTAATACTGAGATCTGTTTATATATTTTAGAATCTATCTTTTTGTACATCATTAATAACTTATTTCAACATTATCTACAGCACGGTGTGTCATAAGGGATACTATCAGGAACCCTGTATCATCCATCAGTGCCATTTTTTCTTTCTGTACTTATACTACTAAGGTAAATTGTTACTTGGCCTCTCTGTTCTCTCTTTTAATTGTGCATTATACGATACATTATACGATACATTATACGATATAACTTAGACAACGTTTAATGCTATATTATTCAATGAATCTGCATATAATATCAATTTTCTGGTTAATTTGAGTACCTAGCTTTTTCTTACCTTTACTAGTTTATCCAAAGTACAATCTCTAAACCATTCTCACTACATTGTATATATTATGTATAAATGTTTATAAATATACTGCACCACTGTAAATATGTATCTTACACTATGTGTTTTATTTTATTTTTCTAGTTACCCATGAGTAAGGTCCAGGAGGGGCCGAAACGTTGGGTACCAGTATATTGTACTAGTTTTTCCTATGGCACTATTTTCCTCTCTTTTGGATTGAGTATTGTTTTAATAAAACTACATTTCTTTGCACAAATTTCTAATTTTGTGTGCGGTGAATTTACTATCTTCACAATCTGTGAAAGGCTACTCCTTTGTCTACTTCTATAGTGTTTGCAACCAATGTATTGGATACGGATGGAAGCGCGTCACACTAATAGTTAAATTGCATGGAGCTGCAAGAATTACACTGAAGAAAAAAAAAAGAGTCTGTGAGTGACATGTGCAGATGCCTACAGACAGCGTTGGATGCAGAGCAAACTGCAGCGTCACCTGCACTCACACACACCTTGCACAGAGCTGTTAAAACAACACTGCAGGCAAAAGGAAGCTTTACACAGCGGTTGGTGCTAGCCTGCCTACAGCACAGTACACTAAATCGCAATCTCTAACTGTCCCTCAGAGTCAGCAGAGTAGCGTTCTGTCCCTAACTGAGTTCACAGCACAGTGACGCTAAAATGGCGGCGGCGCCTTTTATAGTGCATTCTGACATCATTTCAGCAGCCAATCACAGCCATGCCATTAGTTAAGATGACCGCAGCATTACAGGATGTGCCCACACTTCGTAGGATTCCTCATTGGCTGACTAAAATCACATTGCCTCTCAAAGAATTATGGGAACTTCCGATTCCGGTATACGATATTGAAAAAGTATCGGAATTAAGTATCGGAATTCCGATAACCGAATATCGGCCGATACCCGATACTTGCGGTATCGGAATGCTCAACACTACCGATATCATAATTCCTTTCGGCGGACGACAATTTCTTAGAAAAGAAAGCGCACGGATGCCATTTACCAGGGGACGGACCCTGGGACAATATTGCACTCACCCCTACGTCAGACGCGTCCACCTCCACAACGAACGGCTGTGATGCATCTGGTTGGATGAGAACGGGTGCCGAAGCAAAACATTTCTTCAAAGAGGAAAAGGCTTGGCAAGCTTTGTCCGACCATTTAGAAAAATCCGTCCCTTTTCTTGTCATGTCAGTGAGAGGTTTGACGACAGATGAGAAATTACAAATAAATTTCCGGTAGTAGTTAGCAAACCCCAAAAAACGCTGCAGAGCCTTAAGATCCTCTGGCTGATCCCATTCAAGCACTGCTCTCACCTTTTCAGGGTCCATACGGAAACCGGAGGCTGACACCAAAAAACCCAAAAACTGAAGTTCCTGTACAGCAAATACACACTTCTCCAGTTTGGCGTATAGTTTATTGTCTCGCAAGATCTGCAACACCTGTCTCACCTGCTCCTGATGAGACACAAGATCTGGCGAGTAAATTAAAATGTCGTCCAAATATACAACCACAAACAGCCCCACAAGGTGACGAAAAATGTCATTAACAAAATGTTGGAATACTGCTGGTGCAGTAGTCAGACCAAAAGGCATGACTAGGTTCTCATAATGTCCCTCCGGCGTGTTAAACGCCGTTTTCCACTCATCCCCCTCTTTTATCCTAATCAGATTATACGCCCCCCTGAGATCCAATTTAGAAAACCATTTGGCGCCAACAATTTGATTGAAGAGATCAGGAATAAGAGGGAGTGGATACGGATCTCGAACAGTAATCCGATTAAGTTCGCGGAAATCTAAGCAAGGGCGTAGGCCTCCATCTTTCTTCTTCACAAAGAAGAACCCCGCGGCTACTGGGGAAGATGAAGGTCTAATATGCCCTTTGGCCAGACTTTCAGAAATATAATCTTTCATAGCCTGCCTCTCAGGACCAGAAAGATTATACAACCTAGCTTTAGGCAACTTAGCATCAGGAAGGAGATTAATAGAGCAGTCATACACGCGATGAGGAGGCAACTCCTGACACCCCTCCTCAGAGAAAACATCCCCAAAATCCTCCAAAAAAGGAGGCAATGTACTAGGCACGACCGCACTGATGACTGTGTTCATGCAGTTGCTTTTGCAAAACTCACCCCATTGGCTTATTTCTCTGGACTGCCAATTAATCACAGGGTTATGTTTAACCAACCAAGGAAGTCCCAACACAATGGGAGTAGGTAGACCCTCCAACACATAACAAGATAATTGTTCCCTATGTATTGCCCCTACCCGAAGGTCAATGTTATGAACCTCATGAACAAAGCTACCTTGGCCGAGAGGCCTGGCGTCAAAGGAGCAAATAGGGATCGGTTTGACCAATACACTCAGATGCATACCTTGAGCCTGAGCAAACTGAGCGTCAACCAGATTAGCCCCGGAACCACTATCAAGAAGAACAGACAATCTCTCCACTCTCGTACCAACTACCACCTCCACTGGTACAAGGAACTGAGAAGAACTGGCGGATGAAATACATACTCCCAGGTTGTCGTCCACCACACAACCTGGGATTAACAGTTTTCCGGCGACTTTTGGCTCAACAAGGCACGGGATGGACATTCTCCAACAAAATGTCCCTCTTTCCCGCAGAAAAAACTTCTTCTAGTCCTGCGGCGTACCGCCAATCCCCTCCTACGAAATTATGTCCCTCCCAACTGCATAGGCTCATCCGAACAGACAAGGGGAACCTCAACATAAGGGACTTTAGTGGTAGGTGGAGAAACAACCGGGAGTGGGGTTACCTCACCCCTCTCCCGAAGCCGTCTATCAGTACGGATAGCTAAGGCCATAGCAGCCTCCAGAGAAGGAGGAGACTCATACTGAGCCAAAACGTCTTTTAATTTATCAGAAAGCCCATGACAAAACTGGCTCCTAAGAGCTGGGTCATTCCACTGAGTATCTGTGGCCCATCTATGAAACTCAGAAGCAAATTCCTCTGCCGGACGATCTCCCTGCTGTATCTTACGTAATTTTGTCTCAGCAAGAGAGACCCGATCTGGGTCATCATATACCAATCCCAGGGCAGTAAAAAATTGATCTACAGACAGTAGAGCCGGGGATCCCGGAGGAAGGGAAAATGCCCAGGATTGAGGGTCCCCTTGCAGAAGTGAGATAACAATTCCCACTCTCTGCTCCTCACTCCCTGATGATCGAGGCCGAAGCCGAAAATACAATTTACATGCCTCCCGGAAGGTGAAAAATTTGTCTCGCCCACCAGTGAACCTGTCCGGGAGAGCTACTTTAGGTTCAACTCTGGTTTGCTCCAGGGGAGACAAAACTTTGGACTTAATGTCCGTCAGCTCCATGGATAATCCCTGCAACTGCAGAGCAGCTGGGCTACTGGATCCATGGTAACTGGAGATAATTTTTATGGCCAGTGAAAATGTCACGCTGTCTAATGATATGTATACAATGTCAGTAAACTATTAATACAGGATCAACACTCTATACAACAACTAGTATAGCAACATCAGCATGTAAGTATAGAATAGATTTACCTGACACGATATCTGCTGAACTCAGGGTTAATCTTGAGGACTTGATGAGCTGAAACAGGAAAGAGGTGGACCGGGATCTAACCTGACCCTAAACTGGGGTCCTAACTAATCCCTCACCTTGGAGGTACTGATAATGGTTCAGAGGTCCAAGTCTCCAACCTAACCCTGTCTCGTATCAGACCCTGAACCCTGTAATCAGTCCTAAGAAGGATCCTGACTACCACCAAAGGGATATGGGCTGATCTCAGCTAAATACACAGATTAGACATATAAGACAGACAGGATAACACTCGCTTGCATACACACTCAAACACCAAAGGAACATAAATGGTCTGGGAAATAAACTCTAACCAAGTTGAGCTTAGAACAACTAAGGAGCTCACAACTAAAGTCTATACAGATTCATTCCTATCTGTGGTCTGCATGAAGGTTTCACTGGCAACTCCCCAAGCAGACAACCAGGAATTTAAAGGAAACCAATCAACAAATAATCAATTGCAGCCGGGAGAAACTGCACCCAGTCCCAGCACCGAGCACAGACAGAATTAACTCCCTAGCTGCCAAACACAAAGAAACAGCAGCTCAGCTGTGAGAAGTCAAAATGTGCAACCGCGACGATCTTCGTGGCAATGCACACATGACAACTGGTGGCCACATATGATCCGTGACGTCAGGGAATACGTTCAGGCGTGCGTCTCCTACGCCAAGAATAAGTCCCCTCGACAACGGCCAGCTGGGCTACTTTTCCCTTTACCGGTGGCAGACAGGCCTTGGGAGATGGTCGGGATGGATTTTGTGGTTGGCTTACCCAAGTCTCGGGGCTGCACCATCATCTGGGTGATAACCGACCACTTCTCCAAAATGGTGCACTTGGTGCCGTTACCACGGTTACCGTCTGCACGGGCCTTGGCAGCATTATTCATTAGGCATATTTTCCGCCTACACGGTATGCCAGACAAAATTGTCAGTGATCGAGGTCCCCAGTTTGCGTCTCGGTTCTGGAGAGAGCTGTGTCGTTTACTCAGCACTGAGTTGAATCTCTCCTCTGCATACCATCCCGAGACAAATGGGTTGGTAGAGAGGGCCAACCAGACCTTGGTCACATACTTGCGACATTTTGTCTCTGCCAGGCAGGATGACTGGGCATCCTTGCTACCGTGGGCTGAGTTTCCTCTAAATAATGCTGTGGCTGACTCCACCGGACAGACCCCATTCCTCCTGAACTACGGTCAGATCCGCGGGTACCAGTGCCTATGCCCGTGTCTTCCGCCGATTCCAGGGTGGCAGACTGGGCTGTGGAGTCACGGGACATTTGGGACCGCACTCAGGATGCCATTCAGGCCTCCAAAGAGAGGATGAGGTCTTCGGCCGATACCCATCGGCGCCCCGCTCCTACGTTTGCTCCGGGTGACCTAGTGTGGCTTTCTGCCCGAAACATCAGGCTACGGGTAGAGTCCACCAAGTTGGCACCTCGCTTTTTGGGCCCCTTTAAAGTTCTTGAGCAGGTGAACCCGGTAGTTTACCGCCTAGCCCTTCCGCCTCGCCTTGGTATCACTGACACCTTTCACGTATCCCTCTTGAAACCCATGGCCATTTGTCCGACGATCATGAGGTGAACGCCATTGTTGGGTGCAAGGTGGTAGGAGGCAAAAAATTTTATTTTGTGGTTTGGAGGGGTTATGGGCCTTAGGATAGATCCTGGGAGCCTGCCGAGCACGTTCACGCTCCGCGGCTCGTCGGCTGACTTTGAGCGCAGCGAGGCCCAGAAAAGGGGGGGCCCTAGGAGGGGGGGTAATGTTAGGGTTCGATTTCCCGCTGCTGCACAAGGGGAGTCTCGAACCCGTCCCGCTGCGGTCTACCATTCATCTCCGGCCGCAGTGGAGCCTGCTCAGCAGAGGCATCTGTCCAGGCGTCTTGCCCACTCCACTACTGGGCAGTGACTTGTTGCTGCCTTTCCTGGATCTGCTATTATAGCCAATGCTGGAGCAGACGTCTTTGGGACAAAGTACTGCATTTTCCCTTCTGAGCATGCCCAGAGTGAGATCTCTCATTGGAAATCAGGGGTCACATGCTCAGGTACTGCAGCAGCTCCTATTGGCCTGCCAGGAAGGCCCTGTTACTACTAGTCTTCTCGAACAGGTTTCTCATTGGTCCTTGTTCCTGGAAGGTCCTGTTGCTGTTACTATAAAAGGGTAGCATGGCTGGGCCGCCATGCGCTAATATCAACCATTGTATGCTATGCGCCAGTGTGGTCATGCGTATGTGTGGTTAGGGACTAGTGTTGAGCATTCCGATACCGCAAGTATCGGGTATCGGCCGATATTCGCTGTATCGTAATTCCGATACTTAGTTCCGATATTTTTCCTATATCGTATACCGGAATCCGAAGTTCCCATAATTCTTTAAGAGGCAATGTGATTTTAGTCAGCCAATGAGGAATCTTATGAAGTGTGGGCACATCCTGTAATGCTGCGGTCATCTTAACTAATGGCATGGCTGTGATTGGCTGCTGAAATGATGTCAGAATGCACTATAAAAGGCGCCGCCGCCATTTTAGCGTCACTGTGCTGTGAACTCAGTTAGGGACAGAACGCTGCTCTGCTGACTCTGAGGGACAGTTAGAGATTGCGATTTTGTGTACTTTGCTTTAGGCAGGCTAGTTTACCAACCGCTGTGTAAAGCTTCCTTTTGCCTTGCAGTGTTGTTTTAAAAGCTCTGTGCAAGGTGTGTGTGTGAGAGTGCAGGTGACGTTGCAGTTTGCTCTGCATCCAACGCTGTCTGTAGGCATCTGCACGTGTCACTCACAGACTTTTTTTTTTCTTTAGTGTAATTCTAGCTGCTCCATTCAATAGAAATTATAGTGTGACGCGCTTCCATCCGTATACAATACATTGGTTGCAAACACTATAGAAGTACAGAAAGGAGCTTTTCACAGATAGTGAACAGTTGTGTTTCAGTGTTCACTGCAGTCTGTGAGGTTTTGATTTTTTGAGTGCAGATCACGCTCCAGTTATCTCAACACTGCTTGTTGTAGTCTGCTGAGCGTGGTCACTGCCAATCCTTCACATTTTTCTCTAATTGGTGCTGCTCCATTATATTTAAAAAATCTAATCTATTAGTGTGACGTGCTTCCATCCGTATACAATACATTGGTTGCAAACACTATAGAAGTACAGAAAGGAGCCTTTCACAGATAGTGAACAGTTGTGTTTCAGTGTTCACTGCAGTCTGTGAGGTTTTGATTTTTTGAGTGCAGATCACGCTCCAGTTAGTTCTTCAACCACTGCTGGTTGTAGTCTGTTGAGCGTGTGTCACTGCCTCATCCTTCACATTTTTCTCTAATTGGTGCTGCTCCATTATATTTGAAAAAAATCTAATCCATTAGTGTGACGCGCTTCCATCCATATACAATACATTGGTTGCAAACACTATTGAAGTACACAAAGGGGCCTTTCACAGCTACTGAACAGTTGTCTGCAGTGTTCACTGTAGTCTGTGAGCTTTTCATTTTTTGAGTGCAGATTACGCTCCAGTTAGTTCTTCAACCACTGCTGGTTGTAGTCTGCTGAGCGTGTGTCACTGCCTCATTCTTCACATTTTTCTCTAATTGGTGCTGCTCCATTATATTTGAAAAAAATCTAATCTATTAGTGTGACGCGCTTCCATCCGTATACAATACATTGGTTGCAAACACTATAGAAGTACAGAAAGGAGCCTTTCACAGATAGTGAACAGTTGTGTTTCAGTGTTCACTGCAGTCTGTGAGGTTTTGATTTTTTGAGTGCAGATCACGCTCCAGTTAGTTCTTCAACCACTGCTGGTTGTAGTCTGCTGAGCGTGTGTCACTGCCTCATCCTTCACATTTTTCTCTAATTGGTGCTGCTCCATTATTTTTGAAAAAAATCTAATCTATTAGTGTGACGCGCTTCCATCCGTATACAATACATTGGTTGCAAACACTATAGAAGTACACAAAGGGGCCTTTCACAGCTACTGAACAGTTGTCTGCAGTGTTCACTGCAGTCTCTGAGGAATAACCACACTTAGGCCTTATAACTTTTCTGACTTTCTTTATCAATCTACCAAGATGAAGAAGGCAGGGAGTAAGGCACGTGGTTGTGGCCATGGAGTTTCAGCAGGGAGAGGACGTGGGGATTCTGTGGCTGCTGCCGCACCCAGTGACACAGCATCCACCAGTTTTCCCCGTGAGCGTTCCTTTATGCGCACTTTTGTGGGAGCTCAGCGTACCCCCCTGCTGCGGGAAGAACAAATTGAAGCCGTTGTTGGTTGGATGGCAGCCAATGCATCGACTTCAATTGCTTCCACCTCCTCTCAGGACCACAGCACTGTTGAACAACCATCTGTCTCTTCACCGCCTGCCAAATTGCCCAGGCAGTCAGAGAGTTATGAACTGGAGCCAGCTGAGTCTCTGCTTCTGTTCTCAGAATCTGTTGGCTTGCAAACAGGGGCCCAGCCAAGCAGCATTCTGGAATGTGAAGAAGAGGCAGTATGCAGTGATGCGCAACAGCTGTGTCTCTCTGAATGTGAAGAGGCGGGTGAGCCAGTGCCAATGGTCAGCACACCGCAGAACGCATCTGATGATGATGAGACTCAGGTGCCAGTTTCTGTTGAGCATGGTGCTGGCCAGACCACCCAACAGCAGCAGGTGTTGGAAGAGGGTAGTGGAGATGATGAGGTCCAAGACCCAACATGGCGTGAGGAACAGGAAGGTGGTGGTAGCAGCTCTGAGGAAGAGATTGCCCCAAGGTCCAAACAGTAGGGAGAGGTAGGCTGCAGACTCGGTTGCCTGTAGCCTCCAGTTTGGCACCCGTTTGTAGCAGTTCTCTTCCAACAGCCAAAACGGGCGCTCCCAGGACTTGCACTGCGTGGTCCTTTTTTGACACACTTGCAGATGATATTTGCTATGTCAAATGCAAGCTGTGTAATCAAAAAGTAAAAAGAGGTAAAAATGTCAGTAACCTTAATACCACAAATATGTGGAAACATGTGCGGTCAAAGCACGTGGTTGAGTTCCAAAGACACACTGGAGATGTAGGCCAACCTACAGCAGCACCTTCATCTTCAGCTCGTGTTGGAGCCTCTTCCTCCAGCTCACACACAGCTGGTTCGGCTTCCTCACAGGATCGCCATGGAAGAACCTCTGTCACTGTTGTCCAGAGACCCAGTGTTATTCCACCCACAGCTGCAAGTTCCCTGTCATCCTCACACTCCCAGGCCACAAAACAGCCATCGGTAGCACAGGCATGGGATAAAATACGGCCATACTCGGCAAACCATCCACGAGCACAGGCTCTGAATGCTGGCATTGCAAAACTCCTGTCCCTTGAAATGCTGTCATTCAGGCTGGTGGAGACTGACAGTTTCCATAACTTAATGGCATTGGCAGTCCCACAATACAATGTGCCAGCCGATTTTATTTCAGCAGGCAAGCCGTCCCTGCTCTGCAAAAACATGTTGAGGGAAAAATTAAACATGCGCTACTAAACGCCGTCAATAGCAAGGTCCACCTGACCACCGATGCGTGGACCAGTACCCATGGCCAGGGACGATACCTTTCCCTCACTGCCCATTGGGTCAATGTTGTGGAGCCGGGTACAGATCTTGCGAGTGGCGCTGTACGTGTTCTGCCAACTCCAAGGATTGCAGGAATCAAGTCTGTCCACATTGACTCCTCCTCCTACTCCAGTTCCTCAGAATCATCGCTGCAGGAGCCGTCACGGTCTACCTCCACATGGACCCGTGAACGCTTACCTGATGCGACCGATATGAGCACAGCCGTGGCCAAACGTCAACAGGCCGTCCTGAAATTAATTTTCATGGGGAATTGAAGCCACACAGCGCAGGAGCTCTGGAATGCCATCAAGCAGGAGAGCGACGTGTGGTTTTTGCCAGCGAATCTCCAGCCAGGCTTGGTAGTGTGTGACAATGGCCGAAATCTGGTGGCAGCTCTGGGCCTTGGCAACCTCACTCACATACCATGTCTGGCACATGTGCTCAACTTGGTCATGCAGAGTTTTTTGAGGGACTATCCGGATTTTGATGCACTGCTGCACAAGGTCCGCCTAGAGTGCGCTCACTTGCGACGTTCCAGCATGGCCAGATCGGTCATTGCAGCTCTGCAACGCAGATTTCGCCTTCCTGAACATCGCATCATATGTGACGTACCCACCAGGTGGAATTCCACGTTACATATGTTGGAGCGGTTGTGTGAGCAGCAGCCAGCAGTAATGGAGTATCAGCTGCATCAGGCGCAATCAACTCGCAATTTGCGCCGTTCACACTTCACCACTACTGAGTGGGCCTCTATGAAGGACATCTGCCACGTTTTGCGTGCGTTTGATGAGTCAACGCGGATGGCGAGTGCAGATGATGCACTAGTCAGCCTGACTGTCCCCCTTATCTGCCTGCTTCAAAAAACACTGCAAGCAATAAGGGATGAGGTTTTGGAAGAGGTGGAGGATGAGGAGTCACAAATTCCATCACCTTCTGGACAGTCAGCGCAACGTGGTTCCTCACAAAGGGCTGGGCAGAGCTCACTTTGTGAGGAGGATGAGGAGGAGTCAATGGAGGAGGAAGACATCGCTCCAGAGGGAGGTACACAACGCTCTAGTCAGTATGTAGAGCGAGGGTGGGGTGATGCAGAGCAGGCAGAGATGACGCCTCTTGCAGGGGACAGCGTTTCTTGGCCAGTTGGGAGTCTGCAGCACATGGTTGATTTCATGCTGCAGTGCCTGAGAAACGACCGCGCATCGCCCACATTCTCACCACGTCTGATTATTGGGTGTACACCCTCCTAGACCCTCGCTACCGGGACAACTTACAAAGCCTCATCACACCGTTGAACCGGGAGCGTAAAATGCGGGAGTACCAAGACACACTGGTGCAATCCATAATGTTCTCCATTCCAGCCGAGAGCACTGCTGCTGCTACTGCTTTACAAAGCAGCTCTGTGCGTCGAGGCAGTGGAGACAGCTCTGCAACAAGAGGGAGCACAAGCAGCGCCTCTGCACAGGGCAAGACCAGTATGTTCCAAATGTGGCGAAGTTTTGTGGCAGCGCCACAAATGTCTACACCATCCGAGACGGCTCCAGTCAGCAGGAGGCAACGTTTCCGTAAGATGGTGACAGACTACATGTCTTTCCCTCTCAGTGTACTCCCAGATGGCTCTTCCCCATTCAAGTTTTGGGTCTCTAAGCTGGATACATGGCCAGAGCTTAGCCAGTATGCACTGGAGGTGCTGGCTTGCCCTGCTGCCAGTGTATTATCGGAGCGCGTCTTTAGTGCTGCAGGTGGTGTACTAACAGACCGTCGCATGCGACTATCCTCCGATAATGTAGACCGGCTTACTTTTCTGAAAATGAACAAGGCATGGATCTCGCCAGAATTTGTCTGTCCGTTTTCAGATTAAATACTGGTTCGCAACGTTATCCATGTCTCCTGTTATGTTCATCTTTCTACCACCTGAACTCTACTCCCTGGGCTACAACACTGCCAGTTGCTGCTCAGAAGTGTCGTGTCCACAGACCAATACACAAGCTATAGTGTTAGTGGGGTTCAGTAACGCCAGCTGTTCCCCTGCTGTGTGTCCGGCAAGAAGTCTCCTGTTCCCTACACATGCACAGAAAAACCCATGTCGAACATGCTCCAAATAGGGAAGAGCCGTCACCCTGATTGTTATGCTTAAAACAGGAAATTGTGAAGTTTTCCAGGCCTAGAATGATAAATTTTTATTACAAATATGGACAAATAATAATTTGTCATCACAGCGCATAATCTGCACATGTCTATTACAAATGGTAACAAAAAACTAAAACATAGTCTTCATTTTTTGAAATTAATGCATAAAAGTACATTTCATACTTATCAATTAATGCTTTTTAAGGAACTTTATCTGTACCTGTAAGATAATGCAGTCAATGATGTACGAATCATAAATCCTCATCATCATCATCACGAGTTTTATTTATGACAGACATTATAAAATACACATACTGATGCCAACTGTAACTTCACAAACCATATATGAAATGGCCAGCATCTAAACCTGGTAATAATGTGCAATAATAAATTATTACATCTAGAAAGTGCATCATGCATACTGACAATAGGTAGTTATACCTGCAAGTGCTGTTGAAACAACCACAACAGATATAAATTAATAATGGTATATAGGTATCACAGTGCATAGTTACTCATGGACATGTCGATGTAATACTGTACCTCAATAAAGTCAGCGTGAACCATTATGCTTGTTAGTCTTGTAGATTGTTAAAGAGGGAACGGTCTTTTTTTGTTGGTCATAGGTGGAGTATTAGACAGTAAATGATTTACTGCTGTCGTATTTTTGGCGTCCCTAGGCGCAATAACGCTGCGTAACGTCACATTTTATAGAGTCATCTAATTGACACACGCTACCCTACCTACGCGTGACAGTAGGAAGGTAGTGTTGACGGATAAAGCCTTGCGCAACCAGACATGCTTTTACCCTCTTCAACACTGTACAAGCAAAAAATGCATGATTGCAGCCGCAGACTTTATTGACGTACAGTATAAACATCGCCATTACCCATCAGAGGCGTCCACTGTCTGATACAGACATAGAATATACCTTTGCTATCCGTAGCCTTTGTTTCACCTACACTTGCAGGCACACACTTAAATTGTGACAATGCATTATGTTTTTTTAAATGGTTATTTTTTATCGTACATTATTGTGTCATCACATGATGAGTCCATGCTGGACATGTCATACATGCATGTACAAAGTAACGATTTTATTAACTTAAATAATTGAAATGTCTGTGACTGTCACATCTAAATTGCAATGAGATGATGATGATGAGTGACATTACAAAATCCATTGTCTTCACTATGTTTATGGTTTAACATAGCGTTCCTTAAGCATTATTCATAAATACAAAAATGGACTTTTATTCTTAAATTTACAACACTATATTTTGTAACCAATTTTTTGGATGGTGTGTTGTTCCATTTCTTGTTGGCATGTGCATATATGCGTTTATATTTGCAGTGTCTTTATTTTTATTCTTGAAGTTAGGAAACATGTGTATCTTCGTACCGTGTTAGCCAGTAGATAGATAAATATTTAGACTTGAGAGTCCACAGTGGTTGATACCTTTGAATGGATAACTGAAAAGATGGTAACAAATTGCAAGCATTCGAGGCTACTCACGTCTCTTCATCAGGCAAAGACTAAAACAAAAAATGAAGCATCACATATTTCTATACACAACAGGACACGGAATAGTGCAAATAGGTAAGACAAGTAAGTGACGTGTAGCAGAACTGTCATTATCACAGAGGGATGAACATAAATATTGGAACAGTTCCTAGATAAGGATAGAAAGTTTTTATTGCCCTCTGATTGGGGTCTGGTTTTGTGTTTTCATGCCCCTGGAAGGGCAGAGACGCAGATTCCTTAATTGATATAGAATGACATAAATCCGTGTGATCTATTCATTCCATCACTAACAGTGTCAAAGGTCATGATGAGCTTATATTCTGAAACCTTTGTATCTTTCTCATATTTGAAGTTATATTTTAATACCACTAATTCCACATCCATCATGCTATGACGGGCATACAAAAGTGTTTTGCCACAGGTAAATCCATTATTTTTTCTCTTATTGTGTGGCGCTGATAATTCATCCTTGTTCTCATTTTTGGCCGGTCTCACCTCACTTGTCCTCCCTCACTTGTCTTACCTATTCCTGTGTCCTGTTGTGTGTAGAAATATGTGATTCTTCATTTTTTGTTTTAGTCTTAGCCTGATGAAGAGACCTGAGTAGTCTGGAAAGCTTGGAATTTGTTACCATATTTTCAGTTAGCCATTTAAACGGTATCAACCACAGCGGACTCTCAAGTATAAATATTTTTCTATTCTTGGAATTGAAATTCATCATTTTATTGTCCTAGTAAAACTTAATTATTCTTGTTTGAAGTACATACATTTGCAATGGCCACGTAACAAGGCAATAACTCAATATTTTATGCCTACACCCTCCTTGACCCTGGGCTTCAACACCGCTAGTTGCTGCTCAGAAGTGTTAGATGCACAGATGAAAACAATCGCTGATGTGTTTGTGGGGTTCAGTAACGCTGCTGTTCCCCTGCTGTGTGTCTGGCAAAAATTACTGCTGCTAACTACAACTTCAACTTCAAACATCTCATACTAGGCCTCTGCCAACACCCTCCTTGACCCTGGCTTCAACACCGCCAGTTGCTGCTCAGAAGTGTTAGATGCACAGATGAAAACAATCGCTGATGTGTTTGTGGGGTTCAGTAACGCCTGCTGTTCCCCTGCTGTGTGTCTGGCAAAAATTACTGCTGCTAACTACAACTTCAACTTCAAACATCTCATTTAGGCCTCTGCCTACACCCTCCTTGACCTGGGCTTCAACACCGCCAGTTGCTGCTCAGAAGTGTAGATGCACAGATGAAAACAATCGCTGATGTGTTTGTGGGTTCAGTAACGCCTGCTGTTCCCTGCTGTGTGTCTGGCAAAAATTACTGCTGCTAACTACAACTTCAACTTCAAACATCTCATACTAGGCCTCTGCCTACACCTCCTTGACCCTGGGCTTCAACACCGCAGTTGCTGCTCAGAAGTGTTAGATGCACAGATGAAAACAATCGCTGATGTGTTTGTGGGGTTCAGTAACGCCTGCTGTTCCCCTGCTGTGTGTCCGGCAAAAATTACTGCTAGCTACCTAATCATGGTGAAAAAAACATGACATGTCAAAGTGTCTAGTGCTACACATAGATATGAGGCTACAACCTGATTTCTAAGCTGTAAACATTTGAAACGTCAACTTTAAAACCATAAAATGATTAGTCTTTGTCACAAATCTGTAACAAAATAATTGTGACATATTATTACAGATATGCACATGTCGAAAACAAATGCAAACACAAAAGCCTACTTATGCTATAGGATACTGATGGTCAACCTGTCACTCCATAGCTTAGACAAATCCAACTCACATCATGACTCAAATGCTGCAATGTTGTAAGTGCATAATGTGGGTTGAACTTTGACAACTGCTGCAGTGCGAAGGTTATACTTCAGTGTTCTTGCCTTTTAAATAAAAGCATGCAAGTAAATATAATATTCCAATGTTGATTAAGGGACGTGATGTACACCTGTAATATTGTGCAAACAATGCATGTTGGAATAGTCATCTTCAACATTACTTATATTTGTGTCATTTTAAAAAATACATATTTATTAGAAAGTTAACAGCCCATATCATAAAGGTCCTTCATGTAAACATGATAATCGCTACAAAAAATCATGCATTACCTTGGTAAAGTCAATAGTGCATAGTCACAATAGCAAATATATACCTGTAAGTGGTGCTGAAAGAACTACAACTGATAGAATAGGTGAATGATATCTATTTATCAGACTGAATAGCGACACCTGTACAATGTCGATATAATACTGTACCTTAACAAAACAGCTGTGTCACACCTCACACTCGTTTTTTTTTGTAGCTTTATGTATAGGGCACATGCGTGTATGTTTCATCATAGATGCATGTTTACTGAGTAAAGCATCATGACAACGCCTTTGTGTTGTCGGTACGCTTGCGATGATGACGATGCGCACCTTGAATGTTAGTCTGCGTCATAAGACGTACAGACGCTCCAATACCCAACGATTCACAGCAGGAAGCCAGTCTGTGCGTCCAAACAAAGGCGCAACCATACATGCACGTTAACCTTTTATAAAGCTATATAAAAAAAAGGATGTGTAGTAACGCACACTTTATTGAGGTACAGTATTACATCGCCATTCACCATCTGTGGTTTATGCAGTCTCATCTATATATACCTTATCTATCCATTGTCATGCTTGCAAGTCCACAGTCAGGCATAAATATCTGTTTTCACTCTGCACTATGCACTTTTTAAATTTTTTGTTTGTTAATATAAATGATTGGCACATATTATCAGTATTACATGATGGAAATTTTAGATATTTATTAAAAAATTTTAGTGATATTATTCAGCAAATGTAAAGTTTTATGAATGTCAAGATAACTTGTAATGCTGATTATGTTTTTAAGTCAGCCATTCATTGTCTACACAATAAAAAATAGTGTACATACTGTTACTTAGCCATCATTAATGGATTCTGATATGTACTTGTATGCTTTTATTTTAAACCGTATAGCAGATTATTTAACCTATTTTAATTGTGGTTTGCATTGCTTTTCAACATGTTAATGTATGCGTTTATGTTTGTAAATTATTAATTTACATATATTTTTTTAAGTTAAATCATCATCTTATGGTACTAAAGGTTATATTTCTCTTGTTTGGAGTATAGACATTTTTAATTGACACGTAACAAGGAAAATACTTGATATAGTATTTAAACATCCTCCTTGACCCTGGGCTCCAACACCGCCAGTTGTTGCTCGGAAGTGCTGTTAGCACAGTCAACACTTGCTCCTGTGTTACTGGGGTTCAGTAATGTCAGCTGTTCCCCTGCTGGTGAACGGCAAAAAGTCCTGCTGCCTCCACCATGTTCTCTCCTCATCCCTGGGCTACAACACCGCCAGTTGTTGCTCGGAAGTGCTGTTAGCACAGTCTACACTTGCTCCTGTGTTACTGGGGTTCAGTAATGTCAGCTGTTCCCCTGCTGTGTGTACGGCAAAAAGTCCTGCTGCCTCCACCATGTTCTCTTCTAATCCCTGGGCTACACACCGCCAGTTGTTGCTCGGAAGTGCTGTTAGCACAGTCTACACTTGCTCCTGTGTTACTGGGGTTCAGTATGTCAGCTGTTCCCCTGCTGTGTGAACGGCAAAAAGTCCTGCTGCCTCCACCATGTTCTCTTCTCATCCTGGGCTACAACACCGCCAGTTGTTGCTCGGAAGTGCTGTTAGCACAGTCTACACTTGCTCCTGTGTTACTGGGGTTCAGTAATGTCAGCTGTTCCCCTGCTGTGGTGAACGCAAAAAGTCCTGCTGCCTCCACCATGTTTCTCTTCTCATCCCTGGGCTACAACACCGCCAGTTGTTGCTCGGAAGTGCTGTTAGCACAGTCAACACTTGCTCCTGTGTTACTGGGGTTCAGTAATGTCAGCTGTTCCCCTGCTGTGTGAACGGCAAAAAAATCCTGCTGCCTCCACCATGTTCTCTTCTCATCCCTGGGCTACAACACCGCCAGTTGTTGCTCGGAAGTGCTGTTAGCACAGTCTACACTTGCTCCTGTGTTACTGGGGTTCAGTAAATGTCAGTGTTCCCTGCTGTGTGAACGGCAAAAAGTCCTGCTGCCTCCACATGTTCTCTTCTCACCCTGGGCTACAACACCGCCAGTTGTTGCTCGGAAGTGCTGTTAGCACAGTCTACACTTGCTCCTTGTTACTGGGGTTCAGTAATGTCAGCTGTTCCCTGCTGTGTGAACGGCAAAAAGTCCTGCTGCCTCCACCATGTTCTCTTCTATCCCTGGGCTACAACACCGCCAGTGTTGCTCGGAAGTGCTGTTAGCACAGTCACACTTTGCTCCTGTGTTACTGGGGTTCAGTAATGTCAGCTGTTCCCCTGCTGTGTGAACGGCAAAAAGTCCTGCTGCCTCCACCATGTTCTCTTCTCATCCTGGCTACAACACCGCCAGTTGTTGCTCGGAAGTGCTGTTAGCACAGTCTAACACTTGCTCCTGTGTTACTGGGTTCAGTAATGTCAGCTGTTCCCTGCTGTGTGAACGGCAAAAAGTCCTGCTGCCTCCACCATGTTCTCTTCTCATCCCTGGCTACAACACCGCCAGTTGTTGCTCGGAAGTGCTGTTAGCACAGTCTACACTTGCTCCTGTGTTACTGGGGTTCAGTAATGTCAGCTGTTCCCCTGCTGTGTGAACGGCAAAAAGTCCTGCTGCCTCCACCATGTTCTTCTCATCCGGGCTACAACACCGCCAGTTGTTGCTCGAAGTGCTGTTAGCACAGTCTACACTTGCTCCTGTGTTACTGGGTTCAGTAATGTCAGCTGTTCCCCTGCTGTGTGAAGGCAAAAGTCCTGCTGCCTCCACCATGTTCTCTTCTCATCCCTGGGCTACAACACCGCCAGTTGTTGCTCGGAAGTGCTGTTAGCACAGTCTACACTTGCTCCTGTGTTACTGGGGTTCAGTAATGTCAGCTGTTCCCCTGCTGTGTGAAGGGCAAAAAGTCCTGCTGCCTCCACCATGTTCTCTTCTCATCCCTGGGCTACAACACCGCCAGTTGTTGCTCGGAAGTGCTGTTAGCACAGTCTACACTTGCTCCTGTGTTACTGGGGTTCAGTAATGTCAGCTGTTCCCCTGCTGTGTGAACGGCAAAAAGTCCTGCTGCCTCACCATGTTCTCTTCTCATCCCTGGGCTACAACACCGCCAGTTGTTGCTCGGAAGTGCTGTTAGCACAGTCAACACTTGCTCCTGTATTACTGGGGTTCAGTAATGTCAGCTGTTCCCCTGCTGTGTGAATGGCAAAAAGTCTTGCTGCCTCCACCCTGTTGTCTTCTCATCCCTGGGCTTCAACACCGCCAGTTGTTGCTCGGAAGTGTCATTGGCACGGATACTCACTCCTGCCAAGACTGGTTACAGCACGCCATCTGTTTCCTGTCAGTGTAAACGTCACTTAGCCTCAAATAAGTTGTCCTGTCGTGTTGCGGTCGGGTTAGCCGACTCTATGGTGCTTGGAGTTTAGGTGCTTCCTATGTGTGCTGCGGGATATGCAAATAAAGGCTGTTTCCGTTGTGACAATAGGACAATCACCCACTGTAGTACTGTGGGATTCGGTAACTGCGGCCGGCTCGCGGCCTGTCAACTTAAATTTCCATGGGTACCTTCTGCTACCCGTCCGGGTTCCAGTACCGTCAGCTGGTTCTCCGCAGTGCCTTTGGCCTAGGTGCCTCCATCTCGGTATCCGAGTTCCAGCAACGTCTGCTGGTCCTTGGTAGTGCTTTGGAGCACAGGTACCTCCTGCTTAGTAACCGTGTCCCAGAAACGTCAGCTGGTCCTCGGTTGTGCCATTGGCTCTTTTCCTTCTGCTGCCCCTCCGGGTTCCAGCACAGTCAGCTGGTCCTCGTTACTTGCATTGGCTCTTGTAACTTCTGCTACCCGTCCGGGTTCCAGTACCGTCAGCTGGTTCTCCGCAGTGCCTTTGGCCTAGGTGCCTCCATCTCGGTATCCGAGTTCCAGCAACGTCTGCTGGTCCTTGGTAGTGCTTTGGAGCACAGGTACCTCCTGCTTAGTAACCGTGTCCCAGTAACGTCAGCTGGTCCTTGGTTGTGCCATTGGCTCTTTTCCTTCTGCTGCCCCTCCGGGTTCCAGCACAGTCAGCTGGTCCTTGTTACTTGCATTGGCTCTTGTACCTTTCTGCTACCCGTCCGGGTTCCAGTACCGTCAGCTGGTTCTCCGCAGTGCCTTTGGCCTAGGTGCCTCCATCTCGGTATCCGAGTTCCAGCAACGTCTGCTGGTCCTTGGTAGTGCTTTGGAGCACAGGTACCTCCTACTTAGTAACCGTGTCCCAGTAACGTCAGCTGGTCCTCGGTTGTGCCATTGGCTCTTTTCCTTCTGCTGCCCCTCCGGGTTCCAGCACAGTCAGCTGGTCCTCGTTACTTGCATTGGCTCTTGTACCTTCTGCTACCCGTCCGGGTTCCAGTACCGTCAACTGGTTCTCCGCAGTGCCTTTGGCCTACGTGCCTCCATCTCGGTATCCGAGTTCCTGCAACGTCTGCTGGTCCTTGGTAGTGCTTTGGAGCACAGGTACCTCCTGCTTAGTAACCGTGTCCCAGTAACATCAGCTGGTACAAGGTTGTGCTACAAATACAAGATACAGAACAAGAGACACAAGAACAATAAGCAGAAGATCTAAAAGCAGAAGAACATGATGTATAAGACCAAAATGAAGAGCAAAATATATGCTCTAAATTATAAGCAGAAGAAGACTAAGCAGTGTATGGGGGTGAGTCCGTTCCTCCTCGTGGTGCCCCTGGAAAATGCCTGCTGCTGCTGCAGGCTAAACTGAATACTGTTGTAATTTAAATCTTTTGTGACAGCAAGAACGGAAGAATGAAAAATTCATACTTTGACAGATTACAAGTACAGGATTCTCTGTCACAAATAAGAATATGATGAAGAAGATGAAGTACAATATGAATTAGAATAATAGTTTAATAAGAAGAATATGAGTAATGTTAACAAAAAGATGAATAGCAAGAAGTTTAAGAAGAAGATAAAGAAGGTGAAGATGAAGAATAATTTGATGAAAAAGATGATGCTGCTGAAGATTATGAAGGAGAAAGTGTGTCAAAAGTTAAAAAGGTGAAGAGCATGGAAGTTGTGAAATATACATATTTGCCAAAATAGAAAAAACGTGAACAACATTGTCAATTTCTTCGTCAATCCGAACATTTAAAAAAAAAAAAATATTTATGCTATTCCATTTGATTGGGTTAAACATCTATGCCTTTAATGTCTCCTCAACCTTCCCCAATACATTCTACATTACTCTTTCTTGTTTTCCTTCATGTACAATTAACCAACAAGGCAAGAATGGGTTTTTTTAATTCCGATATTTTGTTCCCATAGACTTACATTGGATTTCCGGTATCGGTATCGGGTATCGCCGATATTTTTTGGGTATCGGCGATACAATTCCGATTCCGATACTTTTGGATATCGGAAAGTATCGCTCAACTCTATTAGGGACCCGTCTGAAATAAGCCACTAGAATACCGACTTAATCGGTGAGGAGTTTGGTGTGCTAGCTGGTCAGGGTCGGTGTCCTAGATGCCCTAGATTACCGGCATAACCGGTGAGGAGTTTGATTGCCGTATTCAGGGTCTGGCGTTCAGACGCCATAGATTGCGGGTGACTCCCGCGAGGACATTAGCGCATGACCACGTATTATGCTCGCTTAGCAATTAACCGTGTACCTGAGAGCCTGACAGGACACGGTACTTTTTCTCAGCGGCTCTGTGACGTAACAGAGTGCGAACGCACCACTCTATTATATCTATTAGGTGCGTTCCGCAGACCCTAACACCGTCAGTATCCCTCCTAGCTCCTCCTTGTACACATATGTAGGGTCCCCCTTTAAGATTTCATATGTGCTTGGATCATCCAATAGTTGATAACACATCTTTAAGTACACAGGATGGTCCATAAGCAACAGATTGCCACCTTTGTCGGATGCCTTAATAATCAAATCATTATTTCTTTCCAAGTCTGAAAGAGCTTTTTGTTCCCCTAATGAGAGATTACATTGATGTTGACTACCTGGTATTTTGCTCAATTCAGCTTCCACCAGCTTGATGAAAATATCTATGCTGGTTACATCCTTGATTGGTGGCACTCTGGAGCACCTATTTCTCAAATCGGTGAACGGACCCTTCCCCCTCTCCTGAGCATTTTCGCTGAGAAGGCTGGTCAGTGCCTGAAAACTCTCCAAGTCCTCCTCAGACAGACCCATACTATTCATCTGTTCAACATCATGCTTTTGAAAAAATAGTTTCCATTTTAGATTAAGCCCAAATAAATTTAAATCTTTTACCCAGCCAAAACAATTAAAGGGGTTTGTGGGAACAAAGTTACGGCCCTTTCTCAACACTGCATAGTCCTTCCTTGATGGAGTGTACGATGAGAGGTTAATAACCTGACCTTGATCTATCAGTGTTTCTTCCTCAGATCGTACCCCATTAAGGAGCCCCGATCCAAAAAAGACTGCGAGGCTCCAGAGCCAGATGGTCCAGAATTGGTACCTGTGTTTTGATATGCACCTCTTCCGCTCCCCTTGGTTTTTGGTATTGATTCCTTGATGCCCTCCATTTTCCTCTGTTTTGTCTCCCTCTTATAGAAAAATTGGGAAAGCTCTCAGTTTTTTCTGTGTCAGACGTATCAATATCTGAGGATGACACTTCGCTGACTATCCCCACCTGATACTCATATGCCTTATTTTCTTTAAATTCAGATAAATCCCGTATAAACTGTGTGTGCTTACGGTCCTTTAAATTATTCTGAAATTTTTCCACAGACGTTTCTTATATATTTTCTCGTCTAGTGAAATCAGGATCTGTCTTCAATTTCTGAACTTTCTCTATTAGACTGCTTAATCTCTTACTAGATTCCTGGAAAAGTTTTTGTTCCTCACTAAGTAGGAGTTGCATAAAACGTAGAGATGAATCAATAGATTCCCTAGTCCATGCTGTTAGAAGTAAGGGATTTGCTGTACGCGGGGAGGGATGAACATTAATCCTTAGCCCTTTCGGGACAATTCTGTTCTTAATATAGTTTTCTAATCCTTTTACCTCCCACCACGATTTGATATTTTCCTTATAACACAGATATAATTCTTTAAAGATACATTTCAAAGAGGTGGCATCATCATTCCCAGAGGATATTGGGCCCGTGGAAAAAACTTGATTCGCATCCTGTGTCCACAAATCAACATTAATAGGAGTGGACAGAAAACCAGCCATACTATGAAGCCTTTAGAAGTAGAGCAAAAAAATCATATACGTAAATTGGAATGTAATCAATTGTGTGAAACATAAATTCCCTCTAAAACTAAATTTTATTGATAATCATAAAAAACACCAACCCAGTGAAAAAGGTATAAATGAATTATACCTCATGATAAAAAATCTAACCTGTTGCGTGGCCTGCGCTAGTCCTAGATATTCCTACCTGACCGTGGAGGTTGGCACCACTAAAGATTCGACTTGGCGCCCCCACTCAGCATAGGCTTACCCTCACTGCCCTGTTAAACCCTACAATACAGGTGGGAAAACAATAATGTAATAGGCAGGAGTGAAGAGAGTCTTTAAGCTAGGCACACACAATTAAAAGGAAGATAACCATAGTATCCCTTAATGACTCCAAACAGCTAAATAGCCAGCGATATATTTCTTGGAGTAATTGTCATGATCAATTAGGCAGAGCAAAAAATACTCCTCACTGTCCCCATCTCATGGATAAGTACCGTTGGATAATTCTGGACCATATATCCAAAAATGACTTGCAGACCAAATGATTAAAGGAGTATCAGCATAGGAATAGTGCTGGTATTCTAATAAACAGCCCATAAGACATAGCATGGTATTGTCATATTGTCCTATATGCTTGCTTCCACAAAGGGTAACTTATCGTATCTTCTGTACACCCCAACACGTTTCCCCGTTAATAGAACGGTTCATCAGGAGGTTATAGAATGATGCGGACCGGCTGCCATAATGGATCAATTGTTCTGGTCTGAATCCTTCTTTCCAGTTTCACTTGTAGCCTGCTGTGTCGTGTCTGCATCTCCTGCTATCAGATAAGACATTTTCTTCTTTTGTGTTTGTGCTATATTTTTGCATTTTGTCCTGCACTTCTGTGGGGGCCTTCAGGGTCCCCTCCGGGGGCTTTTGCCCTCTCAGTTTGGTTCAGCCACTGAGTTTTGTACTTTTGCTTTTTCCAGTTTTTTCAGTGGCTGCTGTTTTGATTTTGTTACACCAGAGAACTAATTTAGGTGGTAGAGGTCGTGTGATCTCAGGTGATTTTGAAATTAGTAGAGTTGGTGCTTTTCAGGGTTTTTTGGATTGCAGTAAGTACCCTTCCTATCCTTTTCTATTTAGATAGTTTGGGCCCCAGCGTTTGCTCATACTATTTTCTTTCTGTGTCAGTATTTCCTCTTGTCTAACCGCCATTACATGTTTGGGGGCTTTCTATTATCTTTGGGGTTCTGCTCCGGGGCAGATAGCTTTCCTATTTCTATTTTAGGTGTAGTTAGTTTCTCAGGCTGTGACGAGGCGTCTAGGACCAACGTAGGAACGCTCCACGGCTGCCTCTAGTTGCGGTGGTTAGTCAGGGTACTGCAATCTCATAGATTCCAACTGCTCTGGTGTATTGCCTTTTTTACCTGCACTCCTCAGCTACCGAAACATAACAGTATCACCCGGCCTAAAAATTGAAAATTGTATGGTACTCACAGAAGGGAAAAAATATTGTGAAAGAAAAAAGGTTGTCAGAGTTGTCAGAGATATTTTTCTGTTTGTTGCATTTTTTTCCCTCTGTATCTCTGGGTGCTGGGGAGGATCTTTTCTCCCAATGGAGTTTGCACAGTTGTCTGGCCGTGTGGATCAGCTTGCCACTGAGGTTCAGAGTATTGCTGCATATCTTGCTAGGTTGCCTGTTGTGGAACCTAGGATCCCCATGCCAGATTTGTTTTTAGGGGATCGAGCTAAGTTTCAGAATTTCAAAAATAATTGTAAATTGTTTTTTGCCTTAAAATCTAAGTCCTCAGGGAACGCAGCGCAGCAGGTTCAAATTGTCATCTCTCTCCTGCGCGGCGATACTCAGGATTGGGCTTTTTCCCTGATACCTGGGGATCCTGTTTTGAGTGATGTTGATGCATTTTTTCAGGCTTTGGGGTTATTGTACGATGAGCCTAATGTCACTGATAAGCTGAAAAAGCCTTGTTGGCATTAAATCAGGGCTTGATGACGCTGAGTTATACTGTCAGAGATTCCGTAGGTGGGCAGTCCTGACCAAATGGAATGATGACGCTTTGGCGGCCCTTTTCCGGAAGGGTCTGTCAGATAATGTAAAGGATGTTATGGTGGATTCCCTGTCCCCTCTGGTCTCAATGATTCTATGTCATTAGCGATTCAAATTGACAGACATTTGCGTGAGCAGAGAAGTATGCGTGGAATAGTGTTGCCTTGTGAACCAGCTTCTGAACCCATGCAGTGTGATAGAGTGGTGTCTGGGGCACAGCGTCATGAGTTTCGAAAGCGCAATGGGTTATGTTTCTACTGTGGTGATGCCTCTCATGCTATTTCAGTCTGCCCTAAGCGGGGAAGACGTTTTGCACGCTCAGTTGTCTTGGGTAGTGTTCAGACTAAGTTTTTATTAACTGTCACTCTGATATGCTCTCTGTCCTCATTTTCTGCTCAGGCTTTCGTTGATTCTGGAGCAGCTATTAACCTGATGGATTATGATTTTGCTAAACGTTGTGGGTTTCCCTTGATACCCCTACAGAAGTCTATTCCCCTACTGGGGATCGATTCTACCCCTTTGGCTGAGAATAAACCCCAGTTTTCTACTCAGGTGATAATGAGGGTTGAACCTGATCACCAGGAGTGCTGCAAATTTTTGGTTCTATATAATCTGCATGACATTATCGTGCTGGGTTTCCCTTGGTTACAGTCTCATAATCCTGTTTTGGATTGGAAATCTGTGTCTGTAACCAGTTGGGGTTGCCAATGTGTTAATTCCAACACTCCTGTTTTTTCTGCCTCCCCCCAGGCTCAGGATGTTCCTGACTTTTTGATTGATTTTTCTGATGTGTTTAGCGAAAGTAAATCTGCATCCTTGCCTCCCCATAGGAGCTATGACTGCGCTATTGAATTAGTGCCGGGTAGTAAATTCCCTAAAGGTCGCCTTTTTAACTTGTCTGTACCTGAACATGACGCTATGCGGTCTTATATCAAGGAATCATTGGAGAAGGGTCATATCAGACCATCCTCTTCACCCTTAGGTGCCGTTTTTTTTCTTTGTGGCCAAAAAAGATGGTTCATTAAGGCCGTGTATTGATTATCGTCTCTTGAACAATATTACTGTGAAATATCAATACCCGTTACCCTTGATTTCTGACCTGTTTTCCAGGGTGAAAAACGCTACTTGGTTTACCAAGCTTGACCTCAGGGGGGCGTATAACCTTATTCGCATTAAGCACGGGGATGAAGGGAAGCGGCATTCAATACCCCTGAAGGGCATTTTGAGTACCTAGTGATGCCCTTTGGGCTCACTAATGCTCCTTCCGTCTTCCAGTCCATCATGAATGACATTTTCATGATTTTGTGGACAAATTTCTGATTGTTTATTTGGATGATATCTTGATTTTTTCTAATGACTGGGACTCTCATGTGAAACATGTTCGAACTGTATTCCAGATTTTGAGAGAGAATGCACTGTATGTGAAGGGATCAAAGTGTCTTTTTGGCGTACAGAGGATCTCATTTCTGGGATTCATTTTGTCCCCATCTGTTATTGAAATGGACCCGGTCAAGGTTCAGGCCATCTGTGATTGGGTCCAACCTACTTCATTAAAGGCTCTTCAGAGATTTTTGGGTTTTGCCAATTTTTATCGTAAATTTATTGGTAATTTCTCGGTTATTGTTAAACCATTAACTGATTTGACCAGAAAGGGTTCTGATGTGGTGAATTGGCCTCCTGAGGCAGTCTCTGCATTTCAGGAACTTAAGCAGAGATTCACTTCTGCTCCTGTTCTACGGCAGCCTGATGTTTCTCTGCCATTTCAGGTGGAGGTTGATGCCTCTGAAATTGGGGCAGGTGCCGTTTTGTCCCAAAAAGATCCAGAGACCTCTAAAAGTAACCCTTGTGCCTTTTTCTCTCGAAAATTTTCTCCTACTGAACGTAATTATGACGTGGCTAATCGGGAGTTATTGGCCATGAAGTGGACTTTTGAAGATTGGAGACATTGGCTGGAGGGAGCCAAACATCAGGTGGTGGTCCTTACGGACCATAAGAATCTGGTCTATCTGGAATCTGCCAAGCGACTCAATCCTAGACAGGCCAGGTGGGCCTTGTTTTTCACTCGTTCTCGAGGAGTTTCCTTGCGGACTCTCCTGAGTTATCTGATCCTTCTGTTATTTTGAAAGAGGGTGTAGTTCTTTCCGCCATCTCGCCCAATTTGAGACTTGCTCTGGAGGGGTGTCAGGAGGATAGGCCCGAGCGCTGCCCTGTTGGAAAATTGTTTGTCCCGGACCAATGGAAAAAGAGTGTGATGTCTGAGATTCATTGTTCCGCATTGGCTGGGCATCCCGGAATTTTTGGTACCAGAGACTTGGTTAGTCGGTCCTTTTGGTGGCCTACCTTGTCTCGTGATGTCAGGGAATTTGTGCAGTCCTGCGGGACTTGCTCTCGCTCCAAGCCTTGCTCTCGCTCTAGTGGTTTGTTGATGCCATTGCCTGTGCCCAAGAGACCATGGACCCATATCTCTATGGATTTCATTTCTGATCTTCCTGTTTCTCAGAGAATGACCACCATCTGGGTAATTTGTGATAGGTTTTCCAAAATGATACATCTTGTGCCATTACCTAAGTTGCCTTCCTCCTCTGAATTGGTGCCGTTGTTCCTTCAGCACGTGGTTCGTTTACACGGCATTCCTGAGAACATTGTGTCTGACAGAGGAGTCCAGTTTGTTTCCAGATTTTGGAGGACTTTTTGTTCTAAACTGGGTGTTCAATTGTCTTTTTCCTCGGCATTTCATCCTCAGACCAATGGTCAAACTGAGAGAACAAACCAGACATTGGATACTTATCTAAGATGCTTTGTGTCTGCTGATCAGGATGACTGGGTCTCTTTTTTGCCTTTGGCTGAGTTTGCTCTTAATAATAGGGCTAGCTCTGCCACTTTGATGTCTCCGTTTTTCTGTAATTCTGGGTTTCACCCTCGATTTTCTTCAGGACAGACGGAGGCTTCTGTCTATCCAGGTGTTGACTCTGTTGTGGAGCGTATGCAACAGATTTGGGACCAGGTAGTGGAGAGGTTGTCCCTCTCTCAGGAGAAGGCCCAGCGGTTTGCTAACCGGCATAGGACTGATGGTCCTCGGTTTAAAGTGGGGGACTTGGTCTGGTTGTCCTCAAAGAATATTCCTATGAGAGTAGCATCTCCTAAATTTAAGCCTAGGCTCATTGGACCTTATAAGATCATGGAGATTATTAATCCTGTTTCTTTTCGTTTGCTTCTTCCAGGGACATTTAAGATCCATAACGTGTTCCACAAGTCCTTGTTGAAGAGGTTTGTTGAGCCAGTGGTTCCTGCTGCTGTGCCTCCTGACCCTGTTTTGGTTGAGGGCAATCTGGAGTATGTGGTTGAGAAAATATTGGATTCTCGTTTTTCTAGACGGAAACTCCAGTATTTGGTTAAATGGAGAGGTTATGGTCAGGAAGACAATTCTTGGGTGTTTGCTTCGGACATCCATGCTAGGAGACTTATCCGTGCGTATCATAGAACTCATCCTGACCGACCTGGTTGCTCAAATGAGGGTTCGGTGACCCCTCCTCAAGGGGGGGGTACTGTTGTGAATGGGTTTGAGATGAGTTCTGAGCAGAGGCTCCCTCTGGTGGTTACAAGCGGTGCTAGTGAAGATTGTGAGGACTGGGAATCAGGTGTTACTGACTGGTCTTATATAAGGGAGTCATTTTCCCATCAGGGTTGCCGGTGATCAATTGTTCTGGTCTGAATCCTTCTTTCCAGTTTCACTTGTAGCCTGCTGTGTCGTGTCTGCATCTCCTGCTATCAGATAAGACATTTTCTTCTTTTGTGTTTGTGCTATATTTTTGCATTTTGTCCTGCACTTCTGTGGGGGCCTTCAGGGTCCCCTCCGGGGGCTTTTGCCCTCTCAGTTTGGTTCAGCCACTGAGTTTTGTAATTTTGCTTTTTCCAGTTTTTTCAGTGGCTGCTGTTTTGATTTTGTTACACCAGAGAACTAATTTAGGTGGTAGAGGTCGTGTGATCTCAGGTGATTTTGAAATTAGTAGAGTTGGTGCTTTTCAGGGTTTTTTGGGATTGCAGTAAGTACCCTTCCTATCCTTTTCTATTTAGATAGTTTGGGCCCCAGCGTTTGCTCATACTATTTTCTTTCTGTGTCAGTATTTCCTCTTGTCTAACCGCCATTACATGTTTGGGGGCTTTCTATTATCTTTGGGGTTCTGCTCCGGGGCAGATAGCTTTCCTATTTCTATCTTTAGGTGTAGTTAGTTTCTCAGGCTGTGACGAGGCGTCTAGGACCAACGTAGGAACGCTCCACGGCTGCCTCTAGTTGCGGTGGTTAGTCAGGGTACTGCAATCTCATAGATTCCAACTGCTCTGGTGTATTGCCTTTTTTACCTGCACTCCTCAGCTACCGAAACATAACACCTCCAGCTGCTGGATGTCCCGCAATAGATGCTGGTCATCCGCCATTTTACTAGCCAGACCCTGCTCTAGTATTATGTTAGGGTCTGTGGAACGCACCTAATAGATATAGTAGAGAGGTGCGTTCGCAGCCCGGGGTCCACCGTGCAGACGAAGCCCGCTGCTAGTAAGATGGCGAAAGTAGCGAACTCTGTTATCCCGCAGTCGCTAAAATAAATGAGTAGCGCGCTGTGGCAGTAAGTGCGAACTCTGTTAATCCCCAGAGCCGCTAACGGGAATGCCACAGCGCTATATGGCGATAGGTGTGAACTCACTTAGCTTCAGTGAGCCGCAAAGTAAAACGCTAGGGCGCAGAACCAGCGTTATAAAGCGAACCCTGTTGCGTCACAGAGCCGCTGAGAAAAAGACTGTGTCCTGTTAACACCACAGGGATACACAGATAACTGCTGTGCGGATAGCAGTCCGTGATCATGCAGACAGCAATGCAATCAAGCAATCTCCTCACCGGAGAAGCCGGTATTCTAGGGGCTTATTTCAGCCAAGCCCTAACCACGTGCACTCAAATCTCATCACCGGAGGTGCCGGTATACATAGGGGCTTATTTCAGCCGAGCCTAACCTCATTCGTGCATGATCACACTGGCGCAAAGCACATAATACAATTGATACTAGCGCATGGCGGCCCAGCCATGCCACCCTTTTATAGTAACAGCTACAGGACCTGCCAGAACCAAGAACCAATGAAACTGTTCCAGAACACCAGTAGTCACAGGACCTTCCTGGCGGACCAATAGGAGCTTCTGCAGTACCTGAGCATGTGACTCCTGATCTCCAATGAGAGATCTCACCCTGGGCATGCTCAGAAGGGGAAAACAAGGACTTTGTCCTAAGATGTCTGCTCGCCGCTAACCAGTACTGGACACAATAGCAGAGCCTGGAGAGGCAGCAGTAATCCTCTGCACACTGTTAGACTGGGCGAGATGCTGGGAACGACTTCTAAGCTGAGCAGAGTCCACTGCGTCCAGAGACGGATGGGAGACCGCAGCCGGGATGGCTCGAGATTCCCCTTGTACAGAAGTGGGAACTTGACCCCTAACATTGGGTTTCGTGTTTCAGTCGGACCCCTGACTTTTCCCGATAGTCGGCCGATTTCGTTCTACCCGACTTTTGAGAAAGTAGGGTTTCATGAATCCCGACTCGACCCGAGAAAAGGGAAAGTCGCTCATCTCTAGTCAGGATCTCTAGTCTGTAAGAGACGGCCAGATCCGTTGCAATTTTACATGTGTTTTCCATTTTCCAGAATCAGTTGCTACACTATCATGACACTCAGCTGGTATTTTGTTTGGGAAAAGTAACTCTTGCAGTTCCACCTATTAATATATATTTAGTAACTGCAAATTGCTGTCACAGAAATACAAAAGAAAAAAACTTGAATGATGTGTTTTAGAGTCATAGTATAGCACTTTTTCAAATTACGATTTTTTTTACATATGAAACATAACTAAAACCTTACAAATTGCATGCATGTAGAATAAAAGATGAACTCGCATCTGCTGCAAAGATGTCTCAGATTTTAAAAAAATCAATCCCTGTCTGTTCTAACTATTAAATGTTCAGATCTTATTGTACATTTTATGCCAAGATTGTTCTGCACTAAGCTGCACAATGAGGTTGTGTGATGCATCATATGATGTAACTTTTAATTAGCAGTTTAGTTACAAAATGTGTCACTTGTGATTCTGAAACCTTGTATAACATCTGAAGAATAGATTAGAATTCATAAATAGGAAGATTTTTACAATTTTTTATCTTAAAATAAATTATGTTCTTGAGAAAAATAATAATTATTAGCAATAATGAACCATTAGGCTTTATAAAATAATGAGCCATAACAAGACTCCCCTTGGACAATTAGACTATCAATTAATCTAAGCAGCCAGTCTTGTGTGTTTAGCTTCTTACAGCAGAATGTGATTATCAGGATCCAGGGGGAATTTGCCGTGTTTTTCTGACATTTAAAAGACGTCCACATTTAGGAGATTTCGTTTTACATGTGAAGATTCAACAACGGTTACATATCACATCATGGCTGAAGATATCACAAGCCTCTTGAGAGCCTCCTGTAAGAAAAGCTATCATAAAGTGTTTTACTGTGATGCGTTTCAAGAGTTTATAAATGTTTTTTACTAAATTCTCACATTAGGAGAAAAACGTTTCTTGAATATTCATCAACAACAATTATGTGTGAGGAGAATCAGACACAAATCACGCAGATACGTCTTCTTGGATTCCAAAGTCTTTCCAAATACAAACCTCTTCTATTTCTTTCTGTTTACCCTGAGTTACATTTGTATACTGGCCGGAAACCTTCTCATTATCATTCTAGTGACCACCATTGACCATCTCAAAATCCCAATGTTTCTGTTTCTCAAACATTTAATCCATTGCAGATGTCTTACTGACCACCAGTGTTATCCCCATGATTTGGACATAACTTTTGTGGAGGAAGGAGTTATGTCCCTTTGGGGCTGTATATTGCAGCTTGGTGCCTTTAGTACATTTGGATTTATTCAATGTTTAATCATCGCCGTCATGTCCTGCGATAGATATTTGGCCATCTGCCATCCATTACGCTATTCTTCTCTACTGACTCCAGATCTTTGTCTTTGGTTGGTTATTGGGTCCTGGTGTTTGATTATTGGGTTGGCATCAAGTGAGTTCTTTTTTATTATCCAGTTTAACTTCTGTGGTTTGAATTCCATCGACCACTTCTTCTGTGACTTTAGTCCTTTAATGCAATTGGCCACTTCAGACATTTCTATTTTCATTTTACAAGACTTGGTTTATAGCCATCTTTTTGATTTTTTTCCCATTTAGTCTTATTATTATTTCCTACTTTTGCATTTTTGTTAGCATCCTTAAAATTTCTTCAACTCATGGTAGAAGAAAAGCCTTCTCCACTTGTAGCTCCCACCTGACCACAGTGTGTGCCTATTACGGCTCCCTAATCGCAGTATATATCTCTCCATCTGATGAGAGCTCATCCAGTACCAACAAATACAGGTCCCTGTTGTATTTAGTGGTGACACCACTGCTGAATCCCATTATCTACAGTCTGAGGAACAACGAGATCAAGAGAGCGATGCAAAAAATTAGTTATATGCTCTTAAATGGATGGAGAAGGTCAAACTTTCAGTTCAAAAGTAAAATATAAAGCTATAAATCTCCGAATCCTACAGTTGAAAACATTTGTCACATCTCAGGTCGTTACCCATGTCTTTATTTTGCATCCTCTAAATGTGTTGAAACTATAGTTGAGTGACTCAATTGAACTGCACATCAAATTCACTACAAAATTCATATCTTAAGATTTCTTTTAATGTCATCAAAATGACATCTGGCAAACTAACATTTTCTTTGAGTCTTTCTTAAATTGAGACTTGATAATAAACTATAATATCTAATACCTAGTTTTCCCCTCTCTTGTCTTCCTGCCCCTCAATGTTTGGTCCTCTTCTTGCTCTCCTTGGTCTTCCAGTACTGACTCCTTGGTCTCCAGTTGATCTCACTTTTATTAATCCTCATGCCAATCACTTGTCTCTGCATGGTGCAACATATAATACAATGGATTGAAGATAAGGTGTTGGTTTTTGATCATTTGGATTTATCCGATGAAAAAGGACGAGTTTCCCTCCAAAAAATTAAATTATAGTTATTAAAGGGGGAACTCTCCCTGCACTTATATTGAGGTCTGATATAAAGTAACAAGTAAAATAAAGTGAATTCTGCGCTCCTAAATCTGTCGTAAATGCCCCTCACTTTCTGAGCCCCACTGTGCCTAAAACACAGTAAGTGGCCACATGTTTGGCATTTTTGCAGTGAGAAGAGTGTACTTAACATCTTACGGGATGTGTGTTAACAGAAGCACAAGCTGGGAACAATGTATAGGGGTGCTCCAAAATAAATATAAAGATGTGCACCCCTTCTGAGGAAGAAACCGAAACGCGCTTCAATGGGTACGTTGTAGTGGTCCGGACTTTGGGTAATTATGTGCATCCTTTAGCCACTATGTGATTATTCTTAAATCAATGTTACTTAGTACTTGCTGTTTTGATTTAATGACTGGCTATGGTGTGAAAAGAATTTTCTTTACAACAGACCTTCAAGCTGTTCTGATATTTTTAGTGCCATCATACTTTAATTGGATATACACTAACTTGGAAGTCAGTAGATGATAATATCCCATCTTTTGTCCTGTAGGATGTGTTTTGAGCCCTTATTTTGATCTGATATAAAATTTACTGATTCATTTAAGCACTTAATTATTATTTAATATCTATGAATTTCATTAATTGTTATTCTAGGGCAAGACACATCCTGCTGCTTAATGTTTGTATTGTTTTTTTTCTTCCGTGTTATTATCCCTTTTAAACTTTTTTGACATGGTTCAATAAAAAGTATTTTTAAATTTATTTGAGGACTTTTTTTTGCGTAGGTTTTTGCAGTGCTCCAAAATATGTGGTGTGAAGAAACCAGATTGAATCTTAATTTCCCAGACAACCATGTTTTTGTAAACCCATAAGAATTACTTTTTATCTGTATATTGGCTTGTGGATTTATGTGTTTATGACTGGTGGGTCAAGAAAACAATCTTGCAACCTGATATGCTAATTGTGGATTGTACTCTAACCAGTTTGAGCTATGAAGATAAACTGAAGCACACTGGGTAAATCTAAAATTAGATCACATGCCTCGGGTATAAAAGAGACTTCTTTCCTTCTGGCAGGTGTCACTCTTGAGGGTCAGCATAGGGTGCTTCGGACCCGGCTGAAAGAACACAGGACTGCTCTCGGTTATATCCCTACGCTTGTCATACCTCCTCTGTGTGTGTGTACCACAGGTGGAATATTAACTCTGGGGACTCTGACATATTATCTACCATCATCTTGACGAGACAGCGGAAGGGGGAGACCTTGTAATGTGCACCAACTTGGGGATAATTGCTGGAATGTTCTATTTGTTATATGGTGTTGTGATTCAATAAACATTGCCACACTGTTTTACCCTAACCCTGCGTTGTCTGTGTAGTATGTGCCCACACGTAGATAGAGCAGATGTTCAGTGGTATGAGTCCTTTTCCATGCAGTCTTTCTAAAGACTACCAGGCCAGCTGACAAGAGCAACCACTGACACAGTTTCTCCGCAATTGGTGGCAGCAGTGGAACACTGCTCAGCCCGGCGAAACTGGGGGAGCTACAGGGGACTTGTGTTGTAGGCACCGTCCAGGGATTCACAACCAGGGAGGCATGCAGACAGACCCAGCAGACCATTGATGAGGCATACACAATAGGTTTCGGATGCCAACATGTCCAACTCACCAACTCGGCTTTGGGAAGAGGAACAGAGTGGATGGATAGTCATAACAAGAAATGACAACTACAGGAGCTGTGCCAGCTTCGACGGATTGAATACCAGACCACGGACACTTGGTCAGATTTGATTAAGGAATTAGTTCATTGGGATGACCAGAACATTGTGTAGGATGACAAAAACTCTGCTGAGATGGACCCAGAGGAATTGCCAGTCAGGACCCTGTGCCGGTCTGGAATCTACCCAGTCAGCTGCAGACCGAATCCAGTGTTTAATGAGTCCAACACAGAAGTTGATGAACATCTGCAATATTTTGAGTCTTTAATGCTGATGCATCAGGTGCCCATAGCTGATTGGGGTAAATACCTTTGGACTAGTTTGACTGGTCGGGCACGGGATGCTGTCCGGTCACTTGGGCCTCAGTACTGCCAGGATTATGGAAATATTAAGGACACCCTGCTGGCACTTTTTGCTATCACCCCGAGAGATATCACAACAGATTCCGGACATTATCTCGCCAGGGGGTCTCCTATGTAGAATTTGGCAGTCAACTCCGCAGACACTGCAACCTATGGCTTGATGGTAGGACTGCCCACTCTGTTTCTGCCTTTCGGGATGTGATTGTGCTTGAGCAACTTATGGAGAAGATGGCCCCACAAATTTGAGAGTGGGTAGCTGACCAGAAGCCTTACACTCCAGAGCAAGCAGCCCGATTGTCTGACGAATTTACAGCCAACCAACCTCGCTGGAGACCCGATATGCCCATCGATCCAAGAAGACACTTCAGCCAAAGATTTGACTAACCACCAGGACCAAGTGTTACCAACAGTACCCGTGAGTTGCCCAACCCATGGCCCCGCTATACATGCGGGAACCTTGGACACATTGCAAAGGATTGTTCCCAGGGCTGGGGTCCCATGCCTGTAGCCCGTCTGCCAGCTCACCCGGTCAACATCTGCCAAAATGAGCCAACAGGGTCAGAGGGATGCTATTCCCAGCATACACCAGCAACAGTGATATATCCTGTCAATACTACAGAGCGGGTTGGCCAGCCTAAACCAGCCAACCTCCAACGCCACATCCAGCCAGTCAAGGTCGGTGATATCCAGGCCCAGGGACTTCTTGACACTGGGTCCTCCATCACACTGGTCAGCCCTGATATTATTCCACCTGAACACTATTTACCAGGTCGCAAGTGACCATCTCCCTGGCTGGAGGGCAGCTCTCGGATATCGCTCTAGCTCGTGTTCAGCTGGACTGGGGTACTGACCAGGGAGAGGTCGAAGTGGGACTCATGGATGGCCTCCCCACACCTGTTATTTTGGGGAATGACCTCGGACAAGGACTGTCCATCCAATTTGTTACTGTCATCACCCGAAGCCAAGCCAAGAAACACCCTGATGTGGATCCTTCTGCCACCCATCCCGAGGATAACCAACCCATCAAGTCTCCATCAACCCCTTCTGAGCTGACAGCGGTGAGTACACTTGATCAGACTGTTGCTATTGACTGGGGGGAGACAGATTGCAAGGAGTTTAGGGAAGCCCAGCTCACGGACACCACCCTAGAATTTGCCCGAAGTGCGGCTGCTCGACCTGGGGAAACAAATCAGGGGAGGTGTATAGATGGGAGAATGGACAGCTATATAAGGAAAAGGCCGCATTATTCCAAGAGAAACCCTGGACCCGTGTCCTTCAGCTCTTGATGACTCAGCAATATCGGCCCCAAATCCAGCGCTTGGCACATGACGTTCCTGCAGCTGGCACATGGAGGTGAGAAAGACCAGGGCTCGACTACTGCGAAGTTTCTTTTGGCCAAAGATCGCCCAAGAGGTGCGGAAATACCGAGCCTCTTGTCCAGTTTATTATCTGATTGGGGGAGCACCCTGTCGTACCCCGCTCCAATCCATGCCCTTGATAGGTGAACACTTCCAGAGGGTTGCCATCAATTTAGTGGGTCCTTTATCTATCTCCAGCCACAGCTGAAATAGGTTCATCCTCACCCTGGTCGACTTTTCCACTCGCTATCCGGAGGCCATTGCCCTGTCATCCACAGATGCAGAGAACGTGGCTCAAGCTATACTGGACATTTTTAGTTGAGTAGAGTTTCCACAGGAGGTATTGACCGACCAGGGGACCCAGTTCCAAAGTGAGCTAATTCAGACACTCTGGGAGAAACATGGTTTCCGCCCCATGCGTACTCCCCCCTACCACCCTGAAACTAGTGGGCTGTGTGAGCGTTTCAATGGAACGCTCAAGCAGCTCATTAGCTGGTATGTGGAGTCCGAGGGAAGGGACTAGGAGAAAAACCTGCAGCAGCTCCTGCTTGCCTACCGGAAGGGGCCCCAGGATTCTACCTGGTTCTCTCCTTTTGAATTGCTGTATGGCCGAAAAGTACAAGGCCATTAGAGTTAGTAAGAGTGAGTTGGGAGGGCACTTTTCCCACAGAAGAGGTTCCCATTATGGAGTATGTCCAAAAGTTAGGGAGAAGATGAGGTACCTTAAAGGCCTTAACCTATAGAAATTTAGAAATAGCTCAGGAAAGGCAACGACGGTGTTGCAACCGTACTGCCAGAGTGTGAGAATTTACCTGCGGACAGAAGGTTCTAATAGTAGTACCAGTACGCAGAAACAAGCTGCAAGCCATGTGGGCATGTCCATTCACCATCATCAGGAAATGCGGGGAGACGGAGTACATGTCATGGGTGTATCGCCACGAGGATCGTCGCGATTACACACTCTGACTTCTCACAGCTGAGTTGCTGTTTCTTTGTGTTTGGTAATGAGGGAGTTAATTTTACCTAGCTCTTTGCTAAGACTAGGTCCAGCCTCGCCCGGCTGCTTTTGATTATGTTCTAATTAGATTCCTTCATATACCTGCCAGTCTGCTTGTTAGATGCGGTGAAAGCATTCATGTAGTCTAGCAGACTGGATCGGTTCTGAGAATACTTAAGCTAAGAGCTCCTTAGTTGTTTTTACTCTTACAGGTTATAGTTTATCTCTGAGACCTTAGGTGTTCCTACTGTGTGTGAGTGTTGTATGTAAGACTTTATTTACTTTATTTCTTGTCTTTCTTGTATGTCTTTCTGTTCATTAACCGTTACCTGTTCATTCCCTTTGGTGGTAATCAGGGTCCTTCTTAGGACTAGATTACAGTTGGCAGGGATTGATAGGAGACAGGGTTTACGCTGGTGGCCTGGACCTCTGTACCTTTAACAGTACCTCCAGGTAGAGGGATTAGTTAGGACCCCAGTTTAGGGTCAGTATAGACCCCGGTCACCCTCTAGCCGGAAACAGCGTATAACGGATTCCGTATTGACCCACTGGACATTCTGTCAGGTAATTCTATGTTATCATATATCTATGCGCATGTTTTATAGTATGTTGCCCTTTTGATATAGATTACTGACATCACATATATATATATCTGCTATACAGCGTGACAGTACACTGTGGCTTTGGATCAAGCAGATGTTCGTGAACGGACCTATCATGTTAACAGGCTAAAAGCATATGAGGAAAGGGAAGTTACCAACCTAGTAGTTTGTTGTCCCCCTTTAGATGACCCAGATCTGGACCAGAACCCGGACTTATTGGTGGAATCCAAAAGAGGAATGGAGTAGCGGATGTCCTGCTGGGGAGCGGCTTGGTCCACCACAGAAGCAACAATTAACAGAACTGCTTGGAACATATGGCTTCCTGTTCATGAGTCAGCCAGGTCGAACCCCCTTGGTGCAGCATCATGTTAACACAGGGGTAGCAACTCCACTCAGACAAACAGCCTACCTGGTGACACCTCCAGTGTTGGCAATGACGAAGGCCGAAGTGGATGACATGTTGAACATGGGGGTCATAGTTCCTTCCCATAGTCCATGGGCAGCCAGTGTAGTGTTGGTGCCCAAGTAAGACAAGAGTACTCGCTTCTGTGTGGACTATAGGCAACTCAATGAGGTCACCGTTATTGCGGTGTACCCCATGCCTTGGGTGGATGAACTTCTAGACAGACTAGGCGGATCTCGGTTCATATATACCATTGATTTGAGTAAGGGAAACTGGCAGATCCCACTCACAAAAGAGGCTCAAGAGAAGTCTGCATTCATCACCCCATTTGGCCTGTATTTTACCAGCATGCCCGTTGAGATAAAGAGTTCCCTGGCTACCTTTTAAAGGATGGTAGACCAGTTACTAGAGGGATGTCAGGGGAATGCCCAGGCCTACCTGAATGACATCACTAACTTCAGCGATACCTGAGGAGAGCATCTTCAACATGTGTCACAGGTGCTGCAGAGGGTAGCAAAAGCCCAGCTTACCATCCGACCTGACAAGTGCCAAATGGGGATGGCTGAGGTACTGTACCTTGGACATCGGGTAGGAAGTGGGTGCATTCGTCCCGAACCTGCAAAAGTAGAGGCCATTACCAAGTGGCCTCGCCCAGCCAACCAAAAACAGGTACGCTCCTTTTTAGGGACCAGAAACTATTATTGAAAGTTTATTCCCAATTACAGTTCAGTAGAAAAAACCCCTCACTGACCTTATCACCAAACGATATGCCTGCAATATCATCTGGACCCGAGAGTGCCAGCCCACATTCCTCCAGTTGAAAACCCAGCTAATCCAAAACCCCATGCTGACTGCTCTTGACTTCCGCTGTCGGTTCATTGTCCAAACAGATTCATCGGACACCGGATTGGGTGCCGCACTCAATCAAGTGGGGGATGATGGTCAAGAACACTAGGTAGCTTACGTTTCCCAGAAACTGTTGGACCGGGGAAAGCATATGCCACAATAGAAAAAGAATGCTTGGCCATAATCTGGGCCTTAAAGAAATTGCAGCCCTACCTTTACGGCAAGGAATTCAAGTCATAACTGACAATAATCCGTTAAGTTGGCTAAATCGGACTGCTGGGGACAATGGACGTTTTCTACGATGAAGTCTGGCATTACAGTCCTATAATATTTCTGTCTCCCATAAAAAGGGCAAAGATCATGGAAACGCCGATGGACTGTCCCGACAAGTAGATAAGGGTGACCGGAAGTCTATCAAGTCTGGTTAATTAAGATGGGAGAGCAATGTGAAGAAACCAGATTGATTCTTAATTTCCCAGACAACCATGTTTTTGTAAACCCATAAGAATTGACTTTTTATCTGTATATTGGCTTGTGGATTTAAGTGTTTATGTCTGATGGGTCAAGAAGACAATCTTGCAAGCTGATATGCTAATTGTGGATTGTACTCTAACCAGTTTGAGCTATGAGGATAAACTGAAGCACACTGGGTGAATCTAAAAATAGATCACATGCCTAGAGTATAAAAACGACTTCTTTCCTTCTGGCTGGTGTCACTCTTGAGGGTCAGCTTAGAGTGCTTCGGACCCAGCTGAAAGAACAGAGGACTGCTCTCGGTTATCTCCCTACGCTTGTCGTACTTCCTCTCTGTATGTGTACCACAGGTGGAATATCGACCCTGTGAACTCTGACATATCATCTACCATCATCTTGGTGAGACAGCAGAAGGGTGAGACCTTGTAACGTGCACCATCTTGGGGATAATTGCTGGGAATGTTCTGTTTGCTATATGGTGTTGTTGTTCAATAAAGCATTGCCACACTGTTTTACCCTAACCCTGTGTTGTCTGTGTAGTATGTGCTCATGGGGAGATAGAGCGGGCATTCAGTGGTATGAGCCCTGGTCCATGCAGTCTTTTCTGGCAGCTAGGCCAGCGGACAAGAGCAACCACTGACCCCGTTTCTCCACATATGGGTTCTACACTGTATGGGGTATAATGTATGTACACTTCATGTCACATTGTGATGGTATTTAGTAAGGAAGGAAGGCCTCAAACTGTCCCTGGAACTGGAAACCTAACTATCCCTGTCACGGGAGTATTCTTGAAGGTAAAGAGGCCCGAATCTCAGACCTTACTATGCTCTTGTAAAACCCTGATCAATTCCCTCCCCACCCCGTTAGGTCTGGAACAGAAATATAATGTAAATAAGACAAAACTGGGGTAATAGAAAGCAACAAAGAAGCAAACACTCACCAAAGATAAAATGATGCATAGGAAGGATAGGAATTTACCAACCAAATGGGAATAGGACCTTGAGTTCATCATACAGTACACCCAAAAAGAGAACGCAACAATCTCCAGTAGCAACAACGGACTCCTATTCAGCACAGCATCTCCAATGAATTAGGAAGCAAAACTTTCACTGGCAAGGCAGAGAGGGTCTGACCAGGTTTTATAGGGAGAGGTAATGACCAGATCAGAAGCAGCTGAAAATGAAGCTGCAAGTTTTCCAACCAGCATAGAAAGAGTTGTTAACCTCCTCAGCACCAAAGGAAACTAAATCTATTTAATTTGGGTACCCAAAACAACAGGTTAAATGAAATATCTATAACTCACAATACATAGTGATCTTCAAACCCCAGATCTCCAGGAGGTCATGACATACTTGTGATACTAAACTAGCATCTTTGCAATTCACTAGGGAAAAGACTTGTGTTGATGTTACAAAATATTCACTGCAGCCATAGATTAATTCATTCAGAGATGTAATTTTTACAGTGGAGTTACTTTTGGGGAGTTTTCTGCTTTGCTATCAACTATGGATCTCCACAAATCTCACATACAAACTATTCTAGCAAAATCTGTGCTCCAAAAGCTAAATAGCACTCCTTACATTTCAGCCCTGATGTGTGTCCTAACAGTAATTTCTGATGACTTATGGGCATCACCGCACTCAGGAGAAATTGTGAAATAAATGAAGAGATCCAGCTTCACCTATTAACCCTTGTGTGCTTGACAAATTTTCACCACTGGAATGTCTTATTATAAAATTATGTGAGGCACTATGTGTTCAAAATACTCACTACAACCCCTAGATGAATTCCTTAGGCAATGAAATTTGCAAAATGATTTCACACAGGGGGTTCTGCTGTTTTGTCACCCCAGAGGCTCAGATAATAGAGCCCACAATATACTGTACTCAAATGAATACAGTCTACAAGCCAAGTACCGCTCCTTCCCATCTGATCCCTGTTGTGTGGTCAAACAGTAGTATACAACTACATATGGGGTAATGGGGTACCGCCACATTCCAAAGAAACTATAAATTTGGTGCTAAAACAGTATTTCAGTGGAAAAAAAATATTTTTGTTCTCACATCTAAATGTTAAGTTTTTTTAACTCACTTGTAGGATAAAAATTCTCAGCACATTCCTAGATGAATTGCTTGAGTGGTCTTATTTCCAAAATGTAGTCAATTGTTGTATGCTCTTCTGCGGTTTTTGCATGTGATGGGCTCTCCAAATGTAGCATGACATTCAGAATCTATTCCAGACAAGTAACGTTCTTTCCTTTCCTAGCCCTGACGTGTGCCCAAACAGAAGTTTTAACCACACTTAGGGTATCATCGCGTTTGAGAGAATTTGTGCAACAAAGTATCCCATTATCCATTGTGAAAATTTCAAATTTTGTGCTAAAAACATTTTTGTGAAAGAAATTAATATTTTCCGTATATCGACTTAAAGTTATCCAATTCAGTGTAGGAACTGAAGGTTAAAATGCTCACTATACTTCTGGATAAAATTCATGAGGGGGTAGTTTCCAAAATGGGGTACATTTTTGAGGGTTCTCACTGTCTAGGCAAATCAGGGGCTCTTCAAATGCGACATGGCGTTCGCTGTCGATTACTGACATTTTTGCGTCCAAAAAGTCAAACAGTGCTCATTCCCTTCCAAGCTCTGTAGTGTGCCCAAACAGTAGTTTTCCCCACATATCGGGCATCTCTGTACTGAGGAGAAATTGTCCAACAAATTTTGCTGTCTATTTTAAACTGTTACCATTGTAAAAATAAAAAAATGGGGCTAAAATAAAATACTTGTGAAAAAAAAGTTAAAAGTTCATTTTTTTCCTTCCACGTTGCTTTTGTTCCTGTGAAGCACCTGAATGGTTAATAAACTTATTGAATGTAGTTTTGTGTACTTTGAGGATGCAGTTTTTAGAATGGTATCACTTTTGCATGTTTTCTTATATATAGGCCCCTCAATGTCACTTCAAATGTGAGGTGGTCCCTTAAAAAAATGGTTTGGTTAATTTCGAAAAATTAAAATTGCCAATCAAGTTTTAAACCCTTTTAACTTCCTAAGGCTAGGTTCACATTGCGTTATGGCAGTCCATTCAACGTATGCGTTAAACTGACTGCGCTAACGCAACAGGCTTCTTTAGATCGCTCTAGCGCAGATGCTCAATCTGCGCTAGCAGTGACTGACCCTCGAACGCAGCAGACCGCATCCGAGGGTCCGTCACAGCATGACGGAACATCGTTAATCCATGCCGATTATGACAAGAGTTAGCGATGCGCTACGTTATGGCAGTGTGTGTGTTAACGGATGCGTTACATTGCGTTAATGCCGCTTTATAACGCAATCCATTAGACGGACTGCCATTACGCATTGTGAACTCAGCCTAACAAAGAAGTAGGTTTAAAAAGTGACGCAGATATACTGTAATGTATACATGTGATAAATATTGTTTATTAACTATTTTGGGAGACACATGTTAGGGTTTGAGTTCCCGCTGCTGCACAAGGGGAGTCTCGAACCAGTCCCGCTGCGGTCTCCCATTCATCTCCAGCTGCAGTGGAGCCTGCTCAGCAGAGACGTCGGTCCAAGTGTCTTGCCCACTCCACTACTGTGCAGTGACTTGCTGCTGCCTTTCTGGATCTGCTATTATAGCCAGTGTTGGAGCAGACGTCTTTGGGACAAAGTCCTGCGTTTTCCCTTCTGAGCATGCCCAGAGTGAGATCTCTCATTGGAGATCAGGGGTCACATGCTCAGGTACTGCAGCGGCTCCTATTGGTCCGCCAGGAAGGCCCTGCGATTACTGATGTTCGGGAACAAGTTTCATTGGTCCTGGTTTCTGGCAGGTCCTGTAGATGTTGCTATAAAAGGGTAGCATGGCTGGGCCGCCATGCGCTAATATCAACCATTGTATGCTATGCGCCAGTGTGATCATGCGTATGTGTGGTTAGGGACCCGGCTGAAATAAGCCACTAGAATACCGACTTAATCGGTGAGGAGTTTGGTATGGTAGCTGGTCAGGGTCCGTGTCCTAGATGCCCTAGATTAAACCGGCATAACCGGTGAGGAGTTTTGATTGCCGTATTCAGGGTCTGGCGTCAGACGCCATAGATTGCGGGTGACTCCCACGAGGCCCATTAGCACATGATCACGCTTTATGTACGCTTAGCACTTAACTGTGTACCTGAAGCCTGACAGGACACAGTGCTTTTTCTCTGCGGCCCTGTGACGTAACAGGGTTCGCTTTCTCGCTAGACAGCGCCCTAGCTGTTTTTCTTTGCGACTCAGTTGTGTCTAGTGAGTGCGCACACATCGCCATATAGCGCTGCGGCTCTCTTTCTTGTGGCTCTGTGGTTAACAGAGTTCGCACTTATTGCCACAGCGCATTACGGCGTTTATGTTAGCGACTCTGCGGGATAACAGAGTTTGCTTCTCGAGCCATTTTTACTAGCAGCAGGCTCCGCTTGCACGGTGGACCCCGGGCTGCGAACTCACCTCTCTACATTATATATTTGGTGCGTTCCGCAGACCCTAACATAATATTAGCGCCAGGGTCTGGCTAGTAAAATGGCGGATGACCAGCGTCTATCGCAGTACATCCAGCACTGGAGGGTAGGTTGGCGGCTCTTGAGCGCACAACCTCAGCTGTGGATGTTACCGCACTCGCTGTTCAGGCTGCTAGCGTGGCTGCAGCCAGTTTGTCTTCTGCCACCTCTGCCCCTACATTATCCCACCTCCCGCTTCCTGACAAGTTTGCCGGTGACAGCAAGCAATGTCGGGGATTCGTGAGTCAGTGCTCTATACAGCTCGAGCTTCTGGCTGCACGTTTCCCCACAGATCGGGCACAAGTGGGTTTTGTACTCTCTCTACTCTCGGGCAGAGCGTTGGAGTGGGCAACGCCTCTGTGGGAGTGCGACGATCGTGTGGTGCGGAGTGCTCCTCGTTTTTGGAGGCTCTTAAAAAGGTCTTTTTTAGGACCTCAGGTCACCCACGATACGGCACTTCAACTGCTGGCATTGGCACAGGGTTCGTCTTTGGTCAGTCAGTTTTCTGTCCAGTTTCGGACTCTGGCCTCAGAGCTAGACTGGTCAGATAAAGTTCTTATTCCAGTTTACTGGCGAGGTCTGGCTGACCATGTTAAATACGCTTTGGCTACCAGGGAGATTCCCGCCACACTGGAGAAGCTTATCTCCATATCTACCCGCATTGACCTCCGTTTTCACGAGCGGAGGTTGGAGCGGGCCCAGTTAGGCAGAGAATTCGGTTGGCTCCCACCTTTGCCAAACCTCTCGAATCTCCCGATCTGGCGTCCGAACCCCAAAAGGCCACAGAGGTTCCTCATGCAGGACCTAAGTCTCGGGCCGTCCGAGTATCCGTGGTCTGTAACCTTTGTCAGCAGACAGGACACTATGCCAACAAATGTCCACAGCGATCGGGGAAGCGATCGCGTCTAGTGGCCCTGGGAGGAGGTTCACTAGAGACAGCGTCATTTTCCTCTAAGATGACATTTAAAGGGACAATCACTGCAGGCACTTCCACTTTCACCGCCGACCCTTGCGTGGACTCAGGAACAGAGGGGAACTTTCATGTCCTCTAATTTTGCTCGCCGTCATGCAATACCTCTGGTGGCGCTTGACAAATCAGTGACTGTCCGGGTAGTGAATGGGTCGACATTGCCCTCACAAATTACACACCAGACTGTTCCACTTGCATTGTTAGTATCTCCTTTCCCATCAGGAACTTATTTCCCTACTCGTCCTTCCCGAGTGAATAGACGAGATCCTACTAGGTATACCTTGGCTCGTTTCCACTCCCCACATATAGAGTGGACTTCGGTAGGATACTGGGTTCGAGTGATGCATTTAGAGGCAGATTTGTTAGGAGTTGCGTTCAGGTTACCACTACTGAGTTACCCCGCAGATCTACTCCACTTCCCAAGTGCTATGGTCATATGCAGACGTGTTCTCCAAGAAGGTGCGGAGACTCTTCACCTCATCGCCCCTATACTGTCCTATCGACCTCTTGCCTGCGCAGACCTCTCGGGAAGGGTCTATCCCCTCTCTCTTCCTGAGACAGTGGCCATGTCGCAATATATTCAGGAGAACCTGGCAAAGGTTTATTAGGAAGTCGGTGTCACCGGCAGGGGCGGGATTCTTCTTCGTGCAGAAGAAAAACGAGAATTACGTCCGTGTATTGATTAACAGGGGTCTTAACGCCATCACCGTTAAAAACAAGTACCCGTTGCCCCTGATTTCTGAGCTCTTCGATAGGCTTCGGGGAGCAAGGGTATTCACTAACTAGATCTGTGCGGTGCTTATAACCTGATTCGCATCCATGAGGGGGACGAATGGAAGATGGCTTTTAATACCAAGATGGGCATTACGAATATCTGGTGATGCCCTTTGGGCTCTGTAATGCCCCAGCCGTTTTCCAAGACTTTGTCAATGACATCTTCCGGGATATGCTCTCCACCTCGGTCGTAGTCTATCTGGATGATATACTCATCTTCTCTCCAGATATGGACTCCACCGGAGAGAGTTTGCAGAGTCTTCGACCTCTTACGGGGCTAATTTCCCCTTTTTATGCTAAGTTAGAGAAATGTATGTTTGAGCTGGAGTCTTTACCTTTCTTTGGTTATATCATCTCAACCCAGGGATTGGCTATGGATCCGGCCAAACTACAAGGCCTGTGATGGACTGGCAGGAACCCCACTCTTATGAGCGGTGCAGCGCTTATGGGGTTCATTAATTACTATCGCCAGTTCATTCCGCATTTCTCTACCTTGGTAGCTCCCTTGGTAGCCCTCACCAAGAAGGGAGCAAATCCCAAATTGTGCTCTGAAGAGGTCTCCAAGGCTTTACTTCTATTAAGTCTCATTTTGCTACGCTCCCCATCCTACATCGCCCCGATGTTGATAAGCCATTTTTATTGGAGGTGGATGCCTCATCCGTTGTGCTGGAGCAGTCTTCTTCCAAAAGGATGCTCAAGGTCGGAAGCATCCTTGCTTCTTCTTCTCTAAGACCTTCACATCAGCGGAGAGGAATTTTTCCCATCGGGATAGGAGTTGCTAGCCATGAAGTTGGCCTTCTCTGAATGGAGGCATCTGTTGGAGGGGGCCCCGCTTTCCCTTCCAAGTCTTCACCGACCACAAAAATTTGGTGTGTATCTGCAGACAGCCCAGCGGCTTAAACTCTCGCCAGGCCAGATGGTCCTTGTTCTTCTCCCGGTTTAATTTCACACTTCCATTTCCTCTCGGGAAGAAGAAACATTCGTGCCGACGCTCTCTCTCGCTCTGTGGGTCCTCTGAGGAGAGGTGGAGGAGCCTCGGTTATTGTCCCCACAGAGAGCCTGAGAACCGTGGCCCCGTTTCGCTAGAGTCTGTGCCCCCGAGCAAGACTTTTGTACCTACCAACTTGCGACCGGAGGACATTTCTTGGGCACATTCGTCCAGGGTGGGTGGACACTTTGGGGCAAAGAGGACATCTGAATTGCTGGCGAGGACATACTGGTGGCCGCATATGGTCCGTGACGTTGGGGACTATGTTCGGGCGTGTGTCTCCTGCGCAAATAAGTCTCCACGACAACGGCCAGCTGGGTTACTTTACCCTTTGCCGGCGTGGCAGACAGGCCCTGGGAGATGGTTGGAATGGACTTTGTGGGGGCTTTGCCCAAGTCTCGGGGTTGCACCATCATTTGGGTAATCACCGACCATTTTTCCAAAATGGTGCATTTGGTGCCCGCTACCACGGTTACCTTCTGCATGGGCTCTGGCAGCGTTGTTCGTTAGGCAATCTTCCGTCTACACGACATGCGGACAAAATTGTCAGTGACCGGGTCCCCCAGTTTGCGTCTCGGTTCTGGAGAGAGCTTTGTCGTCTACTCATATTGAGTTAAATCTCTCTTCAGCGTACCATCCTGAGACGAATGGGTTGGTAGAGAGGGCCAACCAGACCTTGGTCACCTATCTACGACATTTTGTCTCGGCCAGGCAGGTGACTGGGCATCCTTGCTACCATGGCTGAGTTGCACTAAACAATGCTGTAGCTGATTCCACCGGACAGACTCCATTCCTCCAAACTTCGGTCAGCATCCGCGGGGTTTCCGGTGCCCATGCCTGTGTCTTCCGCCGACTCCAGGGTGGCAGACTGGCTGTGGAGGCACGGGACATTAGGGACTGTACCCAGGATGCCATTCAGGGCATCCAAGGGAGGATAAGGTCCTCCGCCACGCACATCGCGCGCCCCCGCTCCAACTTTTGCTCCTGGGACTTGGTGTGGCTCTCCGCCCGTAACATCAGGCTGCGAGTTGAGTCCACTAGTTGGCATCCGCTACCTGGGTCCTTCAAGGTCCTCGAGCAGGTTTAACCCTGTGGTATACCGTTTGGCTCTTCCACCACGCCTGGGTATCTCCGACACCTTTCATGTATCCCTCCTGAAACCCGTGCTCATGTCCCGGTTTCTGAGTCATCTGCCGAGACATCGGGTTCATCTACGGATGACCATGAGGTGAACGCCATCGTAGGGTGTAGGTGGTACGGGCAAAAAAGTTTTATTTGGTGTACTGGAGGGGCTATGGGTCTGGGGAAGGTCTTGGAGCCTGCCGAGCATGTTCACGCTCCGCAGCTCATCACTGCATTTGAACGCAGCGGGCCAGAGAAGGGGGGGCCTAGGAGGGGGGGTAATGTTAGGGTTCGTGTTCCCGCTGATGCACAAGGGGAGTATCGAACCAGTCCCGCTGCGGTCTCCCATTCATCTCTGGCCGCAGTGGAGCCTGCTCAGCAGAGACGTCGGTCCAAGCTCTTGCCCACTCCATACTGTGCAGTGACTTGCTGCTGCCTTTCCTGGATCTGCTATTATAGCCAGTGTTGGAGCAGACGTCTTTGGGACAAAAGTGCTGCTTTTCCCTTCTGAGCATGCCCAGAGTGAGATCTTCATTGGAGATCAGGGGTCACATGCTCAGGTACTGCAGGTACTATGGTCCGCCAGGAAGGGCCCTGCGATTACTGATGTTCGGGAACAAGTTTCATTGGTCCTGGTTTCTGGCAGGTCCTGTAAGCTGTTGCTATAAAAGGGTAGCATGGCTGGGCCGCCATGCGCTATAATTAACCATGTATGCTATGCGCCAGTGTGATCATGCGTATGTGTGGTTAGGGACCCGGCTGAAATAAGCCACTAGAATACCGACTTAATCGGTGAGGAGTTTTTTGGTATGGTAGCTGGTCAGGGTCGGTGTCCTAGATGCCCTAGATTACTGGCATAACCGGGAGGAGTTTTTGATTGCCGTATCAGGGTCTGGCGTTCAGAAGCCATAGATTGCGGGTGACTCCCGCGAGGCATTAGCACATGATCACGCTTTATGTACGCTTAGACTTAACTGTGTACCTGAAGCCTGACAGGACACAGTGCTTTTTCTCTGCGGCCTGTGACGTAACGGGTTCGTTTTTCTACGCAGACAGCGCCCTAGCGTGTTTTCTTTGCGACTCAGTTGTGTCTAGTGAGGTGCGCACACATCGCCATATAGCGCTGCGCTCTCTTTCTTGAGCTCTGTGGGATTAACAGAGTTCGCACTTATTGCCACAGCGCATTACGGCGTTTATGTTAGGACACTGCGGATAACATAGTTTGCTTTCTCGCGCCATTTTTACTAGCACAGGCTTCTGCTTGCACGGTGGAACCCCGGGCTGCGAACGCACCTCTCTACATTATATATTTGGTGCGTTCCGCAGACCCGTAACAACTAGGGTTGAGCATTCCGATACTGCAAATATCGGGTATCGGCCGATATTGGCTGTATCGGAATTCCGATTCCGAGTTCCGATATTTTCGTCTTATCGGATACCGGAATCGGGGATTGTAATGTCACTGTCAGTGTCCGTCGGTCGGGTCGTCAGGAGTCAGGCGGCACTTACCTGGTAGAAGAATCTCCGGCGGTCACGGGTGGACTGCTTCATGGCCGCCATCTTCATTCCCCGGCGGTCACATGCAGTTTCTCGCGATAACTGCAGTGACTGCTGGGTAATCCCGGCCGTAAGCAGTCAGTCCGATGACGTCACCGCCGGGGAAGCAGTAATCAGCTGTGCTGCGTCGCGATGACAGGCTCTGCCTGTCATTGCGATGTAGCGAGTTGGAATCGTCGTGGGACTGTCGTTATGGACTGCGTCGGACAGGTGGTATACTGTTGGTTTGTTTTTTTTCTTTTTTTTACAAGGAGACGATGGCGTCGCAGGAATGAGAGTACAATAAAATTAATGAAAACTGGTGTTGTCTCTTTTATTTCATTAAAAGACTTTTTTCTTGCTTTGTCTTTTTTTTAAACATTTAATAACTTTGGGATTAATAATGGATCGGTGTCTTATTGACGCCTCTCCATTATTAACCGGGCTTATTGTCACCGGCAATCAACGGTGACATTAACCCCTTATTTACCCCGCTTGCCACCGCTACAGGGCAAGTGGGAAGAGCCGGGTAAAGTGCCACAATTGGCACATCTTTTGATGCGCCAAATGTGGGGCTGCTGTAGCTGGTATTAATCAGGTGTTGAGGGCCAAAATCATGGCCTTGACAGTCTTTAATACCAGGCCGCAGCAGTCTGCATTTTACTTGCTGGTTAACAAAAATAGGGGGGATCCCCACGCCGTTTTTTTTTCGAGGGGTCCCCTATTTTGTTAACCAGCCAAGCTAAGCAGACTGCTGTGGCCTGGTATTATCAGGCTGGCAAGGTCCATGGATATTGGATCCTTACCAGCCTGAAAAACCAGCCTCCAGCGGTCTGCTTCAATCTGGCGGTTAACAAAAATAGGGGGGACCCCACGCCAATTTTTTTCGAGGGGATCCCCTATTTTTGTTAATCAGCCAAGATATGCAGACTGCTGTGGCCTGGTATTATCAGGCTGGCAAGGTCCCATGGATCTTGGCCCTTAACAGCCTGAAAATTCCAGGCCTCAGCAGTCTGCTTCTCTGGCTGGTTAACAAAAATAGGGGGGACCCAACGCCATTTTTTTTTGAAGGAACCCCTATTTTTGTTAATAGCCAAGATATGCAGACTGCGTGGCCTGGTATTATCAGGCTGGCAGGTCCATGGATCTTGGCTCCTTAACAGCCTGAAAATCCAGGCCTCAGCGGTTGCTTCATCTGGCTGGTTAACAAAAATAGGGGGACCCCACGCCATTTTTTTTTTTCGAAGAGAACCCCTATTTTTGTTAATCAGTTCCCTCTGACGTCACTGATGGTGTCCCTGGCTGACCTGAAGTGAAAGTGGAAAGCAATCAATTAAGCTTTCCACTTAAGGGCCCGTCTCACATAGCGATATCGCTACCGAGATCGCTGCTGAGTCACTAGTTTTTGTGACGCAGCAGCGAGCTCACCAGCGATATCGCTGTGTGTGACATTCAGCGACGATCAGCCCCCCTGCCGGGTATTGCTGATCGTCCTGAATGTCAGGACCTTTTTTTTGATCGCTGGTTCCCGCTGACAGGCAACATCGCTGCGTGTGACAGGCGGGAGACCAGCGATCCGCTGGTAACCAAGGTACACAGCGATTTCCAGCGCGGGGCTGTGCCTAGAAACCCTCTGTGTACCTTGGATACCAGCGCCCTGATGCAGGAGCTGGTATCCAAGGTACACATCGGGTTTCCAAGCGGCGCGCGGTGCCTGGAAACCCGCTGTGTACCTTGGTTACCAGCGGATCGCTGGTCTCCCGCCTGTCACACGCAGCGATGCGTGCCTGTCAGAGGGAAACCAGCGATCAAAAAAAGGTCCTGACATTTCTGCGACGCTCAGCGATACCCGGCAGGGGGGTGATCGTCGCTGAATATCACACACAGCGATATCGCTGGTGAGCTCGCTGCTGCGTCACAAAACTAGTGACTCAGCAGCGATCTCGGTACGATATCGCTATGTGAGACGGGCCCTTAAGCGATGTTACCCGCAGTGGTCGCTGTCCCAGATCGCTGCCTGAGCTGCCTGTTTGGCAGCTCAGCAGCGATCATGTAGCGATACACCAGCGATCCTGACAAGTGCATATCGTTGTCGGGATCGCTGGTGTATGTATGTGACACCCAGCCTTTACTCTCCTGTCAGGCGGAGAGGAACTCATTCATTTGGGTTTACTGTGAGGCTGCAGCATTAGCTGCGGTCCCTGCAGTAAAACATTAAACCCTTTCTGAAGGATTACACACGTGGGACCTGACTGTGCATGGGATAGTAAGAATAATTTTGCTTTTTTATTTTATTTTTATTACAGGAAATGGTTTTTGCAGTAAAATAAAAGATGGCAAAAACATGTGTCTTTATTTCATTAAAATGATTTTTAATTAAAGTGTGTGTGTTTTATTTTTATTTCATGCAATAGGATTATATTGATAGTTGTCTAATTGACAGCTCTCAATTATTAACCTGGCTTAAGGTCACCTTTCAATAGCAAGGTGGCTTTAACCCCATATTAACCCATTTCGCCACCGCTACAGGGCATGGGAATAGACGGCAAAGTGCCAGAAAGGGCGAATCTAAATTATAGATTTGTCTTTCCTGGGGTGTCTGGGGGCAGATGTTAGTAGCCGGGGGGGGGGGCAAGAATAATGGTCCCTCTCTTGGGCATATTATCTGCCCCCACTCACTGGCTTTGTCTGTCTGGTTGCGAAAATAGGGCGGGAGCCCACGCATTTTTTTTCAACAATTTTACACCCATATATATATATACATGTCATTGAATTTGTGACACATATATATATATATATTTATATTTGTAGTTCATAACTTCTACATAGTATAATAGCCGCTAATCAATTGCCGGCTTTGTGAAAATGCAGAACCCGACATGAAATGCATTGGTGTACATAGGGTTAACCATGTCTTTTTTTATGTCCTTTCTATCTAATTTTGCACAAACAATTAAATCAGTCATGTGGCAAAATTTCACACCTGTAGGGGTTAATTAAAGGTGTAAATTCGTAGCAAAAAAGTCCGTTTTTTACAACAATTTACCCTTTAATTAACCCCTACAGGGGGTGAAATTTTGCACACAAGACGATTTAATTGTTTGTGCAAATTAGATAGCAAAGGAATGAAAAGGCATGGTTAACCCTATGTACACCAAGTGTCATTTCATGTCGGGTGCTTCTGTCTTTTCCTGAAGCCGGCTTTAACCCGGCAATTCAATCAGAGGATTTTTACATGTAGAAGTGTATAAACATACATATTGTAATATATATGTCACAATGACTGTTATATAATTATATGTATTCTATGTGGTATATTTTGTTTTCAAGGAAAGAAGGGTTTTTTTTTAGTTGCAAATTTTGTTCCCTAATTACATGGGACTTCCGGTATCGTTTCGGGTACGCCGTATTTTAGTGTATCGGCGAACCTTTTCCGATTCCGATCTTTAGGATACGGAAAGTATGCTCAACTCAGTAACAACACATCTCTCTGGTTTAAGGGCAAAAGAATTAAAAGTTGAGAACTGCAACATTTCAAATTTTCACCAAGTTTCTGTATTTTCACCAAGAAATGAAGTTAATTGAAGAAATGTTACAACATTACGAAGTACAATATATCTGAAATTCACTGGATCTGTTGAAATTTCTAGAAATATTATACACTAGATGGACCCCCGTGTATGCACGGAGACAGTATTTTCAAGATGGGGGCAGGCTTTGCCACTCACCTACCACTTTCTTTCCCCATGGAAGACTTCTCTTTGTGAAGGTTTGAGATGATTCTGAGCGGCTCCTTGGTGGTTACAAGCGGTGGGTCTGTCCAGTGAAGATTGTGGGATTGGGAACAGGTGTTACGCTTGGTCTTATATAAGGGAGTCACCTTCCCATCGGGTTGCCGGTGATCAATTGTTCGTCTCAAACCTTGAATCCTGTTTCCCTTGTAGCCTCTGTGTCGTGTCTGCATCTCCTGCTATCAGATAAGCATTTTCTTCTTTTTGTTTTTGGGCTAGATTTTTATTTTTCCTGCCTTCTGTGGGGGCCTTTCAGGGTCCCTTCGGGGGTTTTGCCCCTCAGTTTAGTTCAGTCACTGATGTTTGTCTTTTGCTTTTTACAGTTTTTTTCAGTGGCTGCTGTTTTGATTTTGTTACTCAGAGAACAATTTGGTGGTAGAGGCGTGTGATTCAGGTGTTTTGAAATTAGTAGAGTTGGTGCTTTTCAGGGTTTTTTGGATTGCATAAGTACCCTTCCTATCCTTTCTATTTATTTGTTTTTGGGGCCCCCGCGTTTGCTCAACAATTTTTTTCTGTGTCAATTTTTTTGTCTAACCGCCATTACAGGTTTGGGGCTTTTATTATCTTTGGGGTTTGCTCCGGGGCAATTTTCCATTTCTATCTTTAGGTGTAATATTTTCAGGCGTGACGAGGCGTTGACCAACTAGGACGTCCCGGCTGCCTTAGTTGTGGTGGTTAGTCGGGTACTGCAATCTCTAGATTCCAACTGCTCTGGTTATTGCCTTTTTACCTGCATCCTCAGCTACCAAACCAAAAACAGTATCACCGGCCAAAAATTTTTAAAATTGTAGGAAATCACGAAGGGAAAAATATTGTGAAAAGAAAAAAAAAAAAAAAGGTTGTCAGAGATATTTTTCTGTTTGTTGCATTTTTTTTTTTTTTTCCTCTGTATCTTGGGTGCGGGGAGGAATCTTTTCTTCAATGGGGTTTTGCCCGTTGTCGGCCGTGTGGTCAGCTTGCCACGAGGTTCAAGTATTGCGCAATCTTGCAGGTTGCCTGTTGGGGAACCTAGGATCCCCATGCCGATTGTTTTTAGGGGACGGCAAGTTTCAAATTTCAAAAATAATTGAAATTTTTTTGCCTAAAACTAAGTCCTCAGGGATGCGGCAGCGGTTAAATTGTCACCTCCCTCCTGCCGGCATCCTCAGGGGCCCCCCGGACCGGGGATCCTGTTTTGAGTGAGTTGATGTATTTTTTCGGCTTTGGGGTTATTTACAGGCCAAGCCGACGCTGAAAAAGCCTTGTTGGCTAAACAGGGGCTTGTGACGCGATTAACGTCAGATTTCCGAGGTGGGCAGCCTGACCAAGTGGAAGCGACGCTTTGGCGGCCCTTTTCCGAAGGGTCGTCGAAATGTAAAGGATGTTTGGTGGGATTCCCTTGTCCCCTCTGGTCTCAATGATTCTATGTCATTGCGATTCAAATTGACAGAGTTTGCGTGAGCGGGGAAGATGCGTGGAAATGTTTGCCTTGTGAACCTCTTCTGAACCAGCAGGTGAAGAGGGTGTTGGGGCACAGCGTCAGGTTTTCGAAAGCCCCCCTGGGTTATGTTTCACGTTGAGCCCCATGCATTCAGTAGCCCTAAGCGGGGGAAGACATTTTGCAAAACCGTTTCTGGGTATGTTCGCAAGATTTAATTAACTTTCCTCGATATGCTCTTGTCCCCATTTTCCTGTGGCTTTCGTTGTTCTGGAGCAGCTATAACCCGATGGTTATGATTTTGCTTAAAGTTGTGGGGTTTCCATTGAACCCCACAGAAGTTATTCCCCTACTGGGGATCGATTTACCCCTTTGGCTAGAAAAACCCTCAGTTCTTACTCAGGGTTAATGAGGGTTGAACCTGCACCAGGGAGGCTGAAAATTTTTGGTTTTTTTAAAATGCAGAAATGACGGGTTTCCCTTGGTTCAGTCCATAATCCGTTTTGGATTGGAAATCGTGTCCAACCATTGGGGCTGCCAAGTGTTAAACCAACCTCCGTTTTTTTCTGCCTCCCCCCAGGTCAGGTGTTCCTGACTTTTGATTGATTTTCGATGTTTTAGCGAAAGTAAATCTGCATCCTTGCCCCCCATAGGAGCTAACTGCGCTATTGAATTAGGGGGGTAAATTCCCTAAAGGCCCTTTTTTAACTTGTCGAAAACCTTAACATGGACGCTATGGCGGTTTATATCAAGGAATCATGGAGAAGGGTCATACAGACCATCCTCTTCACCCTTAGGTCCCCGTTTTTTTTCTTTGTGGCCAAAAAGGAGGTTCTTAAGGCCGTGAGATTACGTCTTTTGAACAATTACTGTGAAATATCAATATCCGTTACCCCTGATTTCTGACCTGTTTTCCAGGGGGGAAAAAACCGCTTGGTTTAAACCAAGCTTGCCTCAGGGGGGGTATAACCTTTTCGCATTAACCGGGGATGATGGAAATGGGCATTTCAATACCCCTGAAAGGGCATTTTGGTACCGGATTCCCTTTGGGCCACTAATGCCCTTCCGTTTCCAGTCCTTCATAATGACATTTTCGGGGGATTTTGTGGACAAATTTCTATGTTTATTTGGATGACTAACAATACTAACCAGTGCATTTCCGACTGTTCCCGTTTTGAGAAGAACCGTATGGGGGCCACGGCTTTTTGGGACAAGGATCCATTTCGGGTTCTTTTGCCCCATTGTTATTGAAATGGCCCGGTCGGTTCAGGCCTTTGTGATTGGGACAACCTACTTCATTAAAGGCTCTTCAAAGATTTTTTGGGTTTTTCCAATTTTATCGTAAATTTATTATAATTTCTCGGTTATTGAAACCATAAACGATTTGACCAAAAAGGGTTCTGTGTGGTGAATTGGCCTCCTGAGGCAGTCTCTGCATTTCAAACTTAAGCAAAGATTCATTCTCTCCTGTTCTACGGCGCCCTGATTTTTTCTCGCCATTTAGGTGGAGGTTGACCTTAAATTGGGGCAGGGCCGTTTTTGTCCCAAAAAGATCCAGAGACCTCTAAAAGTACCCTTGTGCCTTTTTCTCTCGAAAATTTTCTCCTATGAAGTAATTTGACGGGGTAAACGGGAGTTATTGGCCATGAAGTGGGCTTTGGAAGAGTGGAGACTTGCTGGAGGGAGCCAAACATCAAGTGGGGTCCTTACGACCAAAGAATGGTCTTCTGGAATCTCCAAGCGACTCAATCCTAGACAGGCCAGGTGGGCCTTGTTTTTCACACGTTTTAATTTTGTGGTTCCTTCTTCCTGGCACAAAAAAGTTAGGCGGATGCCCTCCGGGAGTTTCCTTGCGGCTCTCCTGAGTTATCTGATCCTTCTGTTATTTTGAAAGAGGGTGTAGTTCTTTTCCGCCATCTCCCCAATTTGAGACTTGCCTGGAGGGGTGTCAGGAGGTAGGCCCAGTGCTGCCCGTTGGAAAATGTTGTCCCGGACCATAAAAAGAGTGTGATGTCTGAATTTTTTCCGCATTGGCTGGGCATCCCGGAATTTTTGGTACCAAGATTGGTTAGTCGGTCCTTTTGGTGGCCACCTTGTCTCGTGATGTAGGGAAATTTGTGCAGTCCTGTGGGACTTGCTCTCGCTCCAAGCCTTGCTCTCGCCGGTGGTTTGTTGAGCCCTTTTCCTGTGCCCAAGACCCCTGGCCCAAATCCTATGGTTTCATTTCCGACCTTCCGTTTCTCGAGAATACCACCACTGGGTAATTTGTGTAGGTTTTTCCAAAATGATACACTTGTGCCATTACCTAAGTTGCCCCTTACCTCTGAATTGTGCCGGTTCCTTCAGCCGTGGTTCGTTTAACGGGCATTCCTAGACCATTGTGTCTGACAGAGGACCCCAGTTTGTTTCCAGTTTTTTGGGGACTTTTGTTCTAAAGGGGTGTTCAATTGTCTTCCCCCCGGGCATTTCACCCAGCCCAAGGGTCAAACTAAAAGAACAAACCAACATTGGGGACTTACTAAAGCTTGTCTGTGACAGGAGATGGGCTCTTTTTGCCTTTGGCTGAGTTTTCCTTTAATAAAGGGTAGCTCGGCCCCTTTGATGTCTCCATTTTTCTGTAATTTGGTTTCCCCCCTCGATTTTCTTCAGACAGACGGAGGCTTTTGTCTGTCCCCGGGGTTGACTTGTTGTTGGGGTGTATCAAAGATTTGGGACCAGGATGGAGGGTTGTCCCCCTCCAGGGGAAAAGGGCCCGCGGTTTGTAACCGGCTAGGACTGATGGCCTCGGGGTTTTTTAAATAGGGGACTTGGTTGGGGTCCTCAAAAAAAATTCCTTGAGAGTAGCATCTCAAAATTTAACCTAGGTTCATTGGGCCTTATAAGATCATGGAGATTATTTAAAAAAATGTTTCTTTCGTTTGTTTTTCCAGGGGACATTTAAGATCCATAAAGTTTCCACAAGTCCTTGTTGAAGAGGTTTTTTTAGCCATGGTTTTTTGCTGCTGGCCCCTGACCCGTTTTGTTTAGGGGAATTGGGGTATGTGGTTTAGAAAATATTAGACTCGTTTTTCTAGACGGAAAATCCATATTTGGTTAAATGGAGAGGTTATGGTCAGGAAGACAATTTTGGGTGTTTGTTCGGGCACCATGCAGGAGACTTTTCCGTGCGTATCATGAACCATCCCGCCGACCTGGTTGCTCAAAGAGGGGCGGTGACCCCTCCTCAAGGGGGGGGGGGGACAGTTGTGAAAGGGTTTTGAGAGTTCTGAGCAGAGGCTTTCCCCTTTGGGGGTTAAAAGCGGTGCCCGGTCTGTCCCGTGAGATTTTGAGGGTTGGGAATCAGGGTTTTTCTGACTGGGTTTTTATAAGGGAGTCCCTTCCATCAGGTTGCC
>JARQOD010003531.1:0-63748 GCA_033576555.1 Oophaga sylvatica
GATCGCTAGCGGGATAGCTTAGTGTGGCAGTACCTAAAGGCTTGTGTTGTGTTGTGTATAGCCCCAGGCATGTTGGGGCATGTTTAAAACTGACGAGACTTATAACCCCGTCTCATTGTACGGGCATATTATGTATATGGCCGTGTTACAATATTACAGAATGGTTTATTCGTATTTTAAAAAAGCAATGACACGGTATTGTAAAAACAAGGTTACAAGATTTTATTGTAATAAATACAGCTCAAAGACATTTCAAACATTTAAAAGTACATACAGAATGATATAAAAAGTGTCACATGCACAATTAACAAATATCAGAACACACACGATAAAATAGATAATTAACAAGTACATAGGCTACATCGTGAGCCACATGGTTGGCAGTATCGGTAGAGACCTTTTTTTAGGTAGTAGAGTTCCCCTTGTGGTGCCTAATGACGGCGAGTGCAGCGAGTGAATTGTGCGGGGTGCGGGGTCTAACCTCATCGATGTAGATACACCACCGCTGGAGGACATTTTTAATTCGTCTAAATGTTGTCTAGTAGTGTGATTACCCACAACAGTAGAGGGTATATTCAGATCGGCCATAGCTCGCATAAACGATTCCCAACCCCTAGGTAAATTCCTGACGGTCAGAGCGTGACTCTGCGTTGTACTACGTACTAAATCCACTAAGTTAGACCCAGGTATTACAGAGCCTTTGAAAATAAATTCGTCTTTATCATTCCAATCTGTCACACTCTTATTCTGGAGTAGTCTGTTTAGTAAAAATTCAGCATTCTTTTTATATCTTTGGTTTATATGACCTACAATTTCAGCGATCTCGTGATTTTTTTTATCGGTGACGGTATTTGGCGGCTGTTGATGCTCAGGATCCTGAGGGCTAACGAGATTTAAAGTTGTCAGTTCTTTTGAGCTGCGTTTCGTATGTACCAAGTAGCGCTCCAGCACGGTGCTATACATTTTAATTTTCACATCGTCGGGGATGTCGCGTCGCTGTAAAACGGAGTTAATTTCATCATCGAGGCGTCGAATAGCAGTTTCGCGTATGCTCTTGGGGATTGGTGTCCTTAGCTTATGTAGCTCCTGTTTGGGGACTAGATACATTTTCTCAGCATGCTCCATTATTTGCCCGCGAGCAGACTCGTTATTATGGGTATTGCAAAGCCTAAAAGAGGACCGATAAAGCCACCGGTCTGATTCAGTACCCGTTTCTTTTTCTTTATGGACTGCGCTCTATCGCTAATGGTTCTTATAGCTTTACGCCACTTCTTCAGTATGCCTTTTTGGCGCTCTTTCAACGGGATTCTGCCTTTTAAGATGTTTAAAGCAATCTCACCTATAGCGGTGATTAAATCCACGCTCGCATTGCGCAAAATAGATTTCCGGACGGATGGGGTTGCCTTCACCAGGGTTTTTAAGAGAGCCCAGTTACGCCGGAGTCTCTCGGACATCTTTACAGCACAACGCATACAGCGTGGAATGTGCGAGCCCGCATAAAATTCACTTTTTAGAAGCGATTTTCTTCTGCACATAGACAGCTGGTAACGCCGGTGGAAACAACCCCGTCCGTAAGCGGTGATCCTCCGGTGTATTAGCTCTCAAATCGACCAGCAAATACCCATAAGGCTCCCGCGTAGCATCCTCAAAGACTTCTAGGAAAAAACGTGTTTTTCCGGGGTACATCTGACGAGCTAGTGTTAAAATTTGTAATTTATCTCGAGGGTTGTTAAAAAGGACCATGTACTTTGTGTTTAAATTTATGGTGCGGCTTTTCTTACCCTGACAAAATATGTTTTGTACCAGGTAGAAAATACTGAGATTTCTGTGGTGCACATACTTGGTGAACGCTTTTTCTATCTCACAATTTTCGCTAGCGCTATCCATGAGATCATCAACAATCGCCAAATTCACCTTGCCCGGTGGGAATAATTCATCATCTACGAATGTATTCGGCAGACCCTCCACAAATCTGGTGTTGGGAAAAGAGAGAGAGATTTCATCATATAGCTTCTGCCAGCATGAATAAAACCAAACAATATTATCCGGCTTGTGAGAAAAACTACTTTCAATATTATACAGCAATTGTTTTACAAAATAACTCTTTCCAGAATTAGACGGCCCCGCTAGAATGCACGAGAGCGGATGTTGTAGCCTCGTGTCCATCACAATACTGTGCTAATAGCCGTACGGCAGTGTGGTGAATTCGTCTAGTAGTCGACGCTTTGTGTAGACACACTTCTGGGTCTTTTGTAGGACACGGGATTCAATATTCCAATATTTTTTATCTCTCACAATGCCCTGCTGCTGTACGACGATGCGCTTCTGAGTTTCTGCGTCTGAATTACGGGGGTAGTCCAGAACTAGATCTTTCAGACTGCTAAAATTGATAGATTGGGAGTTACCAACATTTAGCGTTATTCCCTTCACTTTTAAGACAGTCTTCCCTGTGTTGAGCTTGTACCAGTAAGTTTTGGGCCCTGCAGAAACAAACTCTGTGATGTATGTGCCCTCGGGTATCTCACTCGTCAATTCCCCCAGGTAATCACCTAGAGGCGGCTGCCACTCACCTTCCCTGTGCACAAAAATAACTGAATCTGTGTCGTGATAAAGGCACCTCTCCTGCAGCCTGTCCAGCAGAGAATAGAGCTCTAGCCGCGCATACGCTGTGGTAAAGCAGGCTATAAAGATGTTTGTGTTTCTGTTGACTGTGTGGTGCCCCTCCGCATATTTCCAGTTAATGGTAGCGGTTTCGTCATCGATAAAATCCAGCGTAGAAATGTCATAGTAGGGCAGGAAGAGATACCTAAAAAGCTCATCAGGATCCCTAACAATCTTGGTGCTTGGTAGATTGGCCTTCTGAGCAAACTTTCCCCATAAAGAATTTAAGAAAAGTTTGGAGATCTGTCTTTTAGCGGGGTTGACGGCTATATTTTCAGGTCGTAACCGTACACCCTCTTTTTCAAGAAAACTGTCAATGTACTGCTTTTTCTTGGTATCATCAGTGCACCAGCTAGGATACCCTGAAGCCTCCTGCTTATCCCTAAGGTGTAATTTAATGTAGCGAGCAAACAGATCATCGCTGGTGTTTGGAAAATGCCATATTTCATAGATGCGGGCGATCCGGTACCCTTTATCTATCGCCAGCTCGAGCTCTATGGTGCACCAGGTACCTGTCAGGGAGCGTTCTTCATCACTATGACGGCACTCCTCTGCCTCTGAATTTACAGCGCATGTATAGCAGAGGGGGAACATCAATTTTTTGTCGAGTTTTACAGGTAGAACGGGAAAAAATAAATCTCTCGGGGGATAGACCTTGACTCTAGCTAAACCAAAGTATTTTTTAATGAAACCAAAGTTGTCATAGATGATGTCGGGGTGACCTACAGGGTATGTTTTAGTTTTGTTTACAAAGGGGTACAGACTGGTGAAGTCGTAGTAATGTAAAGTCTCATCAGCTTCAACCTGGTGATAGAGCTTAATGGCGTTAGTTCGACCCCCATAAAGTGCATCGCGGGGGTCTAAGGGAGCGGGAAAATCCATTTGATGGAGAAATGCCTGGAGGTTAGAATCGTTTTTAACCATTTCACGCCACTCGTGCTCCCATATCACTCTTATGGTGTACCCGCGCAGCTGCATGTAACGCTTTTTAGCTAAAAAGACATGATATAATTGACCGTAGGTGGTGTTTGTAACTTTATTTGTATCATTCTCATTATAGCACGATGGGCACCCGTGGAAAAAACAGCCTTGAAATTCAAAAGCTATGTGCTGGCCGTTAACATAGGCATAACCATCTAGAAAATACTGACCGAGTTGTTTCTCACCCCCTCTTAAGGCATGCTGAATGTCAATGTTCTCGGTATGCGCTACATACATGAGCCATTGTATAGCGGCGGATGAGTAGCGCTTTTTCGTCTTGTGATAATTATCACCCGGTAAAATGGCAATCGTTTTTTCTGGTAGAAATTTAAACCGATACATTGACATACATACAGAGGCCAGGGTGATGAGCTGAAATGGGTCAATACAGCTGCTCTCCACAACCATTTCTTTTTGAATGTCACAGTATTTTTTAACACTTTTCAGCGTCATTTCCATAATGCGTTCTCTATAGATCTCACAGGCGCGTCTCAAAATTTCAACATCCTGTTTGCAGTATGATTTTAGTTCACACTTGAAGTCAAAAACTGTGTGTTTCTGGCCCTCATGCCAGGACAGGAACACTACCTTCTCATCCGGGGCCATGTACTCCAACCCATAATATTTCACATCGGGTATGGGACCTACATAGCTTTGGTTTTCACGGGTGTTAAAAAAGTGTGGAAAATGACCTTTGGCACCTGAAAAGCCCATGGCCTGAGGTAATTTACTGAGCTTCATGGGGATAAAATTTAGCGAATCTATGAATCTTATAGACAAATCGGGCACCGTCACACACAAGAGGCGGCCACCTTGGGCTATCAGCTTTACCTGTAGCTTTTCAAAAATCAGCTCCTTAACAATAAAGTAAGAATCATAGCGCCCTGCATTGTGGGCTATAAATGTATACCCTGAAAATTTCCCGCTGGTAAAGAACAGTAGAAAGTCGTGTGTACAACTATCACCTTCAAACTCCCAGGACTGTTCACCACTCAGAGTTGTGGCATAAATGTAATTTGGGATGTGTGTGCCTGTCTCTTGCATACATTCAAAATCGTAAAAGATATAACAATCTGTTTCGTCCTCCGCTACATAGCGTCGCATGTAACAGAGATGGGCGTCAAATTTATTTACACGCGCACGACATACAGTGCAACGTAGCCCCGCACATTCATGCACGCCCTCGCTATTCCTGAACACAAAGCGCTGACACTCATCACAAAATATTTTAAGCCTGCAGAATGGCGGATCATTCAGAGCTAATTGTTTGTGGCGCTCTAAACACTTACTAGAGCGACAATGAACCCGACATACGGGGCACCGTGGAGTTTGTTGTACACCTGCACACTCCACACAATCTACTCTTTGACAAGCTTTACAAAAATATTGACATGAATGGGTGTTCTTCTTATTATACAATGAATTGCAGAGCTCACAAAAGTAATCGCTCCCGATAAAGCCTTTCATATTCTTGATACCATAGTAGTGGTTATCATGGAACAGTATGAATACGGTTTTAGCACTAGTTGCATTGTCGGTCTGAAAGTAGCGCCAATCACCCTGACTGTAGTACAGTACTTTAATGGTGACCCCCAAGTAGTTCTCGAATGCTGGAATGTCGCTAAAACTCACTAACCGCTCATCAGGGATCCCCAGCGCCGTGTGTATGTTTTTAGAGCGATTCAGTAAAACAGCATCACTGACATCCGCGTCCTCTATCAGGGCGCACACACTAGCGGCCAAACACAGATTTGTACTGTAATTGTTAAAATCATACAGCCACCGCATCTTTTGTTTAATGATTCGACTGCTCGCTATAGATTTCAGGCGTCTTTTTACACCGCCTCGTCGGTTTTTAACGGTAGTGATGACTAGTTTTAGGGTATTGCTTGCCAAGCATTCAGCATTACTTTGAAGTGTGCGAGCAACAGCATTTAAAAAAGATTCAGAATTAAAATCCTCCCGGCTCTGCTTTGTAGTGAAAATGGGGTCTAAAGCATCGCCACCTTCAAGCCTTAACTGCACAAAGTCGCCCGGTTCAATGTCCCTAATGACTCTATCCAGTAATGACTGAATACTGTCGTGAACAATGTTCACAGCCTCGACAAAGGATCGTACACGCTCCAAATTTACAAACCTAAAATGATCGGTATGTATGCGTGCACTGAAATTACGGTTGTCCCTCTGGTGATGATGGAAGTGTTGTAAAAATACTGTATGATCCGATCCCCTCACATCATCAGCAGAGTTAGCATCCGCAGCAGAGGCTTGTGAGCTTTGTGCACCGGAACGGACGTCATTTTCAGGGCCATCATGGCTATGTGAGACAGGAGCATCTGTGTGTGGTGGCTCCGGGGCTGTCTGTGGTGGTATAGCAGGACAGAAGCCTCCACCCCGCCGCCTAGCGCATAGTGCGCGTCGAGCACTGACCAGTAGTTTTAGAGCTCGTTTTATAACTCTGGACCTATTATAACGGGCTGTTTTAGTTAGTTTATGCAGGCCCGATCCGCTCATATTTAGTCATAACGGGTTAGCACCATCGGGTATCTCGGTGTCTACTTGCATCTGGCGAAGCGCGTATAGCTCGGCCTTACAGGCATCTGTTGTGACTACTTCAGACAGCAATCTTTCAAAAGTATTACAGAAAAACACTATTTTGGGTAGCCAGATTTTGTAACGTAAGTAACGATCTAACTGCTCCTTAAACACTGCGGCTCCGGCGGGGGCCCACCCAATGGCGTCATACATCTGCGCTGTAGCGATCGGAGATACAGAATTCCCACTGTTAACAGCTAGAGTGGCTGCAGAATCCGCAATGCTAACAGCTAGAGTGGCTGCAGAATCCGCACTGCTAACAGCTACAGAGACCGCAGAATCCGCACTGCTAACAGGTACAGAGACCGCAGAATCCGCACTGCTAACAGGTACAGAGACCGCAGAATCCGCACTGCTAACAGGTACAGAGACCGCAGAATCCGCACTGCTAACAGGTACAGAGACGCAGAATCCCACTGCTAACAGGTACAGAGACAGCAGAATCCGCACTGCTAACAGGTACAGAGACAGCAGAATCCGCACTGCTAACAGGTACAGAGACCGCAGAATCCGCACTGCTAACGGGTACAGAGACGCAGAATCCGCACTGCTAACAGGTACAGAGACCGCAGAATCCGCACTGCTAACAGGTACAGAGACCGCAGAATCCGCACTGCTAACAGGTACAGAGACCGCAGAATCCGCACTGCTAACAGGTACAGAGACCGCAGAATTCGCACTGCTAACAAGTACAGAGGCCGCAGAACACGTATTGCTAACAGCTACAGACACATCTGTATGAAGCCTCGGCTTTTTACACACTTTATGCTTAGTCGTTAACAGTCTCTTTAACCCATCACAACATTAACTGGATTAGATACAGCAGCGTGAGATGTGGTGGGTAAATTAATGGTATCCAACAGTTCAATACCCGTGGAATTAGTGGACACAGTTACAGATGGCAGTAAAGGCTGTATAGCATGAGTGGTCCGTATAATGATCGGTTCTACGGTGCGCTTCTTACCATCAGCGAGCTGATCAATCTCACGGTCAAGCGCCTCACGAGTCTGTCGGGTTGTGGGATTCATGGCGGAAAATGTGACTGGTGATGTTTCTGAAATATGCTTAGTTTTCTGCGCGTGTTTACGTGGCCGCTCCTGTACTTCAGAGTATAGTTCAGCGTCATTCACTGCACCGCGGGATGGTTGCGTGCCGCTTGAATGGGACAGCATACCCGGCATCAGATAGAACTGCTGTTGCGGCTGTGGGCCGGCAGGGCCCATAGGTGTCTGTATCGGCGTCAAGAATGGCTCTGCGTGGTTCTCGTTGAGACGTAGTGTTTGCAGAGGGGTCGTGGTTATTTTTCTCTCGACTTTAGATTTATCTGTGGATGAGATTGTATATGTGTCAATCTGACTTTACAACTATCTTTAAGGAAAGATTCTACATGTAGCGGATACGTGCGGAACATCGCGATCCTAGGTGTGACAAGAGTGACATACGTTGTATTAAGACTATCCTGATATATCAAAATATACACTTACCAGTTAACGATGATGACTGCACGTTTGTAGCAGTGGTTTCTGGGACGTCTGAGGCGTTCTCCACTAGCAGGTGTATATTCTCTTTTGTAAATATCGTCCTCCTAGATTTCACTTTACGCGCTATAAATAATAATAATCATTAGAAGGGCCATCAACAATTTTCTCCAGTCGTTTGGGCAAAACAGTTTTTCATGCGGCACGTACCTTTATCTTTCTTGACAGCCGCCAGGCTTCGCTTTTTAGGAGCTTTAGAAAATGCGACGTCTTCTTGGGCTCTGTTAGTGCCAGGGTTCATAGGCATTTCGGCCGAATCCAGCTCCGCTATCATTGCGACATCTGTAAGGAGTTAATATTCACTTACACACTTAAATTCACATAGTTAAGTGTTATATATAGTTGTATATATATATATATACAGACACGCAGAAACACAGCGTACCCTCGATGCCCGGTGCTGAAAGGCCATCCCATGGCGCGGCAGCACTAGAAGCATTACAAGCGACAGCTGGTGAAATACAGGCCTCGGGGTCCAAATAGTTCAAGGTAGCGAAAACCTCATCTGGCAGATAGCTGCTCATTATACACGGTTCTTAAAGAATAAAGCAAAAATAATATGCAAAACAACTCTATATATATATATAACACACACACACACACACACAACCACGCATCCACACAACGTACCCGTGCTGGGCAGAGCCGCCTGACCGCTCACGCTCCACGCATCACTAGCGTTACTACACGCTGCAGCAGGTAAAATACAGGCCTCGGGGTACGAATAGTTCATGGTGGCAAAAACTTCATCAGGCAGATCGCAGCTCATTATACACGGTTCTTAAAGAATAAAGCAAAAATAATATGCAAAACAACTCTATATATATATATATATATATATATATATATATATATACACACACACACACACACAACCACGCATCCACACAACGTACCCGCGCTGGGCAGTGCCGCCTGACCCCTCACGTTCCATCCATCATTAGCGTTACTAGACGCAGCCTCGGGTAAATTGTGGGGGCAGGATCAGAATGCTTCATGGTAGATGAAATCCCATCAGATACGTACACCTTCATTATACACGGATCTTAAAGAATAAAGCGGTATAAAAAATGATGTGCAAAATGCCTCTTAACTATAACACCCCAATGTGTCTATATAATTCAGACATCTAAAAATAAAATTAACTGTATGAATTTTAGCGTCAATCTACAGTAATTAAATATTCAGCTATTATCCAACACAAGCGTAGTATATTATTAAAACACGAGTAAGCTATTCAGGCAAATACTACACAAACTTAATAAATTGAAAACGAAATCCATAAAAAATACTCACTTCAGATCTGGAGTGTGTTCTGCGAGCTGTGAAGTCTTACAGGTGAGCTGTGTGTCGCTTGGGATCAGGTGCTGTATTTATTAGGGCTAGCAGCGAGAGCACGCCCACTGTCACTGCCCCCAATGATGAGAAAAAAAAAAAAAAAAATCCCATTCATGTTTTACAGAGCTATCATGGCCCCTAACCGTCTTGAATCAATATTAAAGAAGCAATATTTCACACCCGAAGCCCCGGCATCATTCAGCGGCGTTACAAATCTATACAGATCGGTTAGAACGCGTGGTATAAAACAACATGAGGTGGTCGATTGGCTGAATAAACAAGATGCTTACACCCTTCATAAGCCTGTAAGGACAAGATTCTCCACCAATAAAATCTTTGTCTCGGACGTTGATTCGCAATGGCAGGCTGATTTGGTTAGCTTAATTGAATATTCTAGGGAAAATGACGCCGTGAAATATCTACTGACTGTGATAGACGTACTATCCAAACACGTCTGGGTTGCTGCTCTGCACAACAAAACCGGGGTGACTGTAGCTCGTTCGTTCGAATTAATATTTGGAAACGCCCGACGCACCCCGCAGAAACTACAGACGGATCGTGGCAAAGAATTTATGAATTCACACATGAAACGTGTTTGTAAAATGCATAAAATACACCATTTTTTCACCAACAATACCGTAAAGGCCGCTATAGTTGAGCGATTTAATCGTACATTAAAACACGTATGTGGCGCTATCTGACGAAACATAATACCTTTAGGTATATCGACATTTTACCAGGTTTGGTGCACAGTTACAATCACACCTTTCACACCACGATACAGACACGTCCGTGCGATGTGACGAAGCAGAACTCGTTACAGATATGGAAAAATATTTATAGCGGTATCGTGGCTAAAAAGCGTATTAAGCCATCTTTAAAAATTGGAGATCATGTCAGAATATCTCGTTTTAAGAACCCTTTTACGAAGGGTTATGAGCAGACATTCAGCGAGGAGATATTTTTAATTAGCGCCATTTCCAATAAATTTCATAAGCCTCTCTATAAAATTAACGATTTAGCGGGCGACGCTATCGAGGGTTCATTTTATAAGGAGGAGCTGCAAAAAATACATTTCAATGAAAACCGCGCCTACCGCGTTGAGGCAATTTTGAGAAAAAAACGTGTCAGGGGGGCGATTCACTGCTATATTAAATGGAAAGGTTATCCTGATAAATTTAATTCGTGGGTACCCGCGTCGGCGCTGACGGACATATAACCATGGAATCCGAATCCTTCTTTATCACCCTTCCCTCCAACGCTTCTGGCGATATATATCCGGAAAACACAATCGCCGAGTATACCACAAAATTATCTAAACCCGTTCAGCTTTCAGGACAGTACGAAGTTGCTCTAACTGAGATTCAATACCCCCATACATGGTACACATTTGAGCGGGGTGAAGGGAACTTCTATATAGGCAAGCGGGGTGATGTGATGCAGGAATATTATGTGAAGCCCAGTTTTTATAACACAATACCGGACCTCATACGTGCTATTAATGAGAGAATTGATATTTTGAAGCTTGCCAGCGACGGATTTAAGCTGCGCTATGACGAAGTGCGGAGGAGTGTTACCCTACCGGATTCCCCACGATACAGTTTGCCCCGGGTCAGAAATTGGGACATATTTTAGGCCTCCAGCCATACATCGAAGCATATGATAATAACCAGACTGAGCGGAAGAAGATTTATGCCGATATAAAAGCCGGTTTTTATACATTATTTATTTACAGCGACATCATCCAGCATCAGCTTGTGGGCGGCAGCTACGTACAACTTCTGAGAACGGCGCAAATAAGCGGCAAGAGCGGTGAAATTACCACGCTTCAATACACACGACCCGATTACGTGCCCTTATGCAAGCATCATTTTGACTCTGTAACAATCTCCATCTTATCGGACCAGGGCACTCCAGTTAAATTCAAGTACGGAAAGTGTATTGTGAGACTACATTTCCGGAAGAGACGCGATTAGCACGCTAGAAAATGGTGTCTCAGAGACCCTACGGGGACCCAGCTGTTTATGCCCGGTACTATATTGCACAGTCTGGGCACGGATTAGAGGGGTTCAGCGGGAGCGAGTACATGTACGGATCGGGTCTGGCTGGGATATTTAAAGGCTTATTTCGGCGTGCTGTACCGCTTTTCAGAAGAGGCTTAGAATTGGTAAAACCACACGTGAAGACGGCTGTCAAAAACATTGCTAAAGACGCCGTCACATCTGTCTCATCAGCGCTTATGAATCGTATAAATACACATCCCGAGCAAGGTGGCGCGGGTCTAGTTTATGTCGCTAAAAAATCACATAAAAGAAAGCGTCGCTCATGCCCCGCTTTACCCCCGATCCTCATGAATAAAAAACCAACCAAGCGTCGACCCCGTCAGAAACGAGTGAGACGTACTGCTGAGGACATCTTCTGATCATCATGGCTTTCCTGCACGATGCTTCTGTAGAGTGCGCTAAATCTGAACTGGATATTTTTGACATACCGCCGACACAGACGAGTATAGAGAAATCCCTATTTGTAGAAGTTCAGCCGATTGCCGCTCTGACGGATAATGCCCCGCTGGAATTTTTCATATCGGGTAGCGGGGATTATTATTACGACCTGAATAACACCCTGCTGTACATAAATTGTCGCATCGTCAAGCAGGATAATTCGAATATCGCCGATGACGCCCGTGTAGCTCTAATTAACTATCCTCTTGCCACTCTCTTTAATCAGGTCGATATTACTCTGGGGGACCGAGTTATCTCACAATCGGACAATCTCTACAGCTATAGAGCGTACATAGAGACTCTCTTAAATTACAGTTCACAGACGCTGTCCTCGCAATTTACTGCCGGATTGTTCTATAAAGACACAGCTGGTCACCATAATGACCGAAGCTTGGATGGCCCAAATGCAGGATTTATTAAAAGAGCCGCTGCAACCCACCGCTCCAAACCCTGGACCTCATTGGTCCTATTTTTGGTGATATATTTAATCAACCAAAGCTAATATTGAACGGACTCGATCTTAAGGTTAAGCTAACGAGAAATAAGGACGCTTTCTGCCTCATGTCGGCTGAGGCCGATCCGCTGAAAGTGCAAATCATGCAAGCCGCTCTCTTTGTAAAGAGAGTACAAGTGTCCCCGGCGGTCCGAATAGGCCACAGTCAGGCCCTCTTGGCATCGACAGCCAAGTACGCTATTGACAGGACATGCATGAAAGTGTACAGTATACCCGCTGGAACACGGATCACGAACCACGAGAATCTCTTCCTAGGCCAGATACCGAAAACTGTTATATTGGGTTTTGTAGATAATGAAGCATTTAGCGGGTCTTACGCCAGAAATCCCCTGTTCTTCCATCACTACAACGTCAATCACGCAGCCCTCTACCTGGACGGACAACAGATCCCTGCGAGGCCTTATAACCCTAACTTTAATGACTACTTAGCCGTCAGAGAGTATATGGCTCTCGCACATATATCAGGCAAGCAGAAAGCTGATTGTGCCATGGCCGTGGATCGTGAAGAGTTTATGTCCGGATTCACTCTGTTTGCGTTTGATTTATCAGCTGATCAGGAACCCGGCGGTCATTTCTCCCTCATTAAAACAGGTAACCTATGGGCTGAAGTCCGGTTTGCACTAGCGACACCACATACGATAAACATGATTGTTTTTGCAATCAACCCGGCCATTCTGGAAATTAATAATAGAAGAGAGATCTTGTACGATTTTAATTAGTGATGGATAGCCTGCAACTCACGACCATACTGAAGGGGGATAGCTTTACAGAGCGTGTGTTTGGCGGTGTGTTTCCGTGTGATTTGCTTCCACCACATCGGGTAAATCAACGCCCTGTCGGATTCATCGTAAATACAGACCCCGCACACCAACCTGGCAGACACTGGATATTAATCGTGCTCTGTGACGCCAAGAACGCCATATTTTTTGATAGCTACGGATTATGTGCTGACAACGCTATTTTTCCGCGCGAGTTTGTGAGTTTCCTGAACACGAATTGTGAGACTTATTATTACCAAAGCAACCAGATCCAAGACACGTATAGTACTGTCTGTGGGCACTACTGCCTGTACTTTTTACATTTCTTAGCTCGGAACATACCGTTCAGTAAGATATTGGAGAAGTTTTCTGCTGATAAACCGCGTAATGATACAATTGTGAGAAATTTCATTGCTGAGAAGAAATCAACTTTAAAAAACCCTCACTACACGTGTTGGAGCATTCAACAGCGTTGTTCCTGTCTAGAGAGAATCCCATGACCTGTATTGCCATTTGTGTCGACATTTTGGTGTCACAATTAATTCAATGCTTGAAATGTCTTTGAGATGTATTTATTTATTACAGTAAAATCATGATTAGTTCTGGCAATAAACGTTTTTAAGATGAATGATCTCTTATGCCTATGTAATTTCCACACAGCTTCCCACAGAGTGGTAGTGTGGGAAGACCCTTCAGAAACCCATTGTTTTAAAATCACATTAGTGCAGGTTATGTTTGCTAGAAACCTTCGGTTTTATGGGCACTGCTATCAGAATACACATAAATGTGTTGGTTTTAAAAGATCCCACTGACTATACACAATGCAATACTATTTACTGTTTGCCTGAATTACCGTAGCATCGACCTTCACTCATTCTGACAATTCAGGTCAACACTGTTGTACTACAATTCTATGTGCCAATAAAGATGTATATCTATGTAGCATGTTAGTTAGTAAATAGAAAAATATTTAGACTTCTAACACAACCCAAAGCCTTGTACACACAGATTGATAATAGCTTACCGATCTGTAACAAACCATGCCAAGATTCTTCTTAGTATACATTGAATTGCTGAGATAAGTGTAGATACACTGCCAAGCTAAAAATATATATACTGAATAAAACTATAAGTTGAGCGTCATAATTCCAAATGTGTTATAAGGTGATACTTCAAATTAAACTGCCTTTGCAGCTGTAGTTTAAAACTTATATCCTGGATAATACTAAAAATAAACACATTTTAGCAGCTTGATACATCTAACCATGCCAAGATTCTTCTTAGTATACATTGAATTGCAGAGATAAGTGTAGATACATTGCCAAGCTAAAAATATATATACTGAATAAAACTATAAGTTGAGCGTCATAATTCCGGGGGACATTTATACAAACCTGCTAGAAATGAGCTTTACATACATTTACTGATGGATTCTAATACAGACATTTACTGGGTGCTTCTAATACAAACCCTTTACAGTTCATGTCAGGGCACTCTCTGCTAGAAAATAGCTTTACATCTACGGATGGAGTTAAAACTACCCTTTAATACAGTAAAACTCCACAGACTAATCTAATCCAGTGGATAAAATATCAATAGACATGAATAAATCACTTTGATTGAAATTCACAAATCCAGCAGACCAGATTTCCCAGCCTGAGCAAAGTTCAGCCAGTGGGGCGTGACGACCTGGATCAATCTGACAGGGAGACGGATTAAATGATAGGGGGCGTGTCGACCTGTCAGATTTGAGTTTGATGAGTAATACAGTTCCTATACTACTGTGGACTATTTACCAACAGCAGAGTTTGCCTACAACAACTCCATACATAGCGCTACATCTCAAACCCCATTTTTTGCTAATTATGGAGTACATCCAGTATTTATCCCTAATCTGCCAGTGAACACTCCCATTCCTGCTGTAAATGACAGGCTTGCAAAATTACAGGAATCCCAGAAGGAATTATCAGAGATATTACTCAAGACCCAGGAAGTATATAAGGAAGCAGCAGATAAACATCGGAGAGTGCCCCCTGCTCTTCAGGTTGGAGACAAAGTTTGGCTGTCCACTAAAAACCTTAAGACACATGTGCCATCCTCCAAATTGGGTCAGAAATTCATTGGACCTTTTCAAATTTCTGCAAAAATTAACCAGGTTGCTTTTCGTTTAAAACTTCCCAACAATCTAAAGATTCATCCAGTGTTTCACATATCCTTGCTCAAACCCTTCTGTGAAAACCCGTTTCCAGGAAGAATTCAGCCACCTCCTCCACCAGAAAGGATCCGTGGTGAAGAAGAATACATTGTGGATAAGATTCTGGACTCCCGAAAATTCAGAGGTAAACTGCAGTATCTGGCGCAGTGGAAGGGTTACGGACCAGAGGAAAATTCATGGGAACCAAGGGACAACGTCCATGCTCCTAGACTAACAAGAGCCTTTCATCAGAGGTACCCGGATAAGCCAGCTCCTGAGATGTCCAGAGGCCATCCTGGAAGGAGGGGAGTACTGTCAGGAGTCGAACCCAGTACCTCTTGTCTACTGGCCAGCAGCTCTACCATCTGAGCTATTCTGCTGGCTGCAAAGTTCCTTGCTGAACCCAGATACCATTGACTGTTCTTCCTGATTGGCTACACCTAGTGCTCTCTTGATTGGGCCTCTGATTGCCAATTACACACCCTATATAAACCTGGCCCTGTGGGTGTGTCATTGCGAGATTATTGAGCTCCAAGCCTTTAGTCAAGCGTTTCCTGCTGATCCATTGCTACAAACACTGCTCTCCTGTGAACCGACCTCGGCCTGCCTTCTGACTACGCTCTCCGCCTGATCCATTGCTACAAACACTGCTCTCCTGTGAACCGACCTCGGCCTGCCTTCTGACTACGCTCTCCGCCTGATCCATTGCTACAAACACTGCTTTCCTGTGTACCGACCTCCGGCTGCCACCTGACTACGTAATCTGCCTGCTCCTCTGTTACCTAACTGCTTTCCTGTGTACCGACCTCCGGCTGCCACCTGACTACGTTATCCGCCTGATCCATTGCTACAAACACTGCTTTCCTGTGTACCGACCTCCGGCTGCCACCTGACTATGCTACCTGCCTCTGCTTCCCCTAGTGTTTGCAGTAACATCGGCTCCAACCCAGACGGGATCTTGACACTCCCCTTGTGCAGCAGCGGGAACTCGAACCCTAACATTACCCCCCCTAGGGCCCCCCTTCTTTGGGCCTCGCTGCGCTCAAAGGCAGCGATGAGCTGCGGAGCGTGAACATGCTCGGCTGGCTCCCAGGACCTATCCTCAGGCCCATAACCCCTCCAATCCACCAAATAAATTTTTTTTCCTCGTACCACCTTGCACCCAACAATGGCGTTCACCTCATGATCGTCGGTAGATGAATCCGACATCCCGGCAGATGACTCGGAAAACCGGGAAATGGCCTCGGGTTTCAGGAGGGACACGTGAAAGGTGTCGGTGATACCAAGGCGAGGCGGAAAAGCTAGGCGGTAAACCACTGGGTTCACCTGCTCAAGAACTTTAAAGGGGCCGAAAAAGCGAGGTGCCAACTTGGTGGACTCTACACGTAGCCTGATGTTTCGGGCAGAAAGCCACACTAGGTCACCCGGAGCAAATGTAGGAGCGGGGTGCCGATGGGCATCGGCCGAAGACTTCATCCTCTCTTTGGAGGCCTGAATGGCATCCTTGGTGCGGTCCCAAATATCCCGTGCCTCCACAGCCCAGTCTGCCACCCTGGAATCGGCGGAAGACACGGGCATGGGCACTGGTACCCGCGGATGTTGACCGTAGTTCAGGAGGAATGGGGTCTGTCCGGTGGAGTCAGCCACAGCATTAGTTATAGCGAACTCAGCCCACGGTAGCAAGGATGCCCAGTCATCCTGCCTGGCAGAGACAAAATGTCACAAGTATGTGACCAAGGTCTGGTTGGCCCTCTCTACCAACCCATTCGTATCGGGATGGTATGCAGAGGAGAGATTCAACTCAATGTTGAGTAAACGACACAGCTCTCTCCAGAACCGAGATGCAAAATGTGGACCTCGATCACTGACAATTTTGTCTGGCATACCATGTAGGCGGAAAATATGCCTGATGAATAATGCTGCCAAGGCCCGTGCAGATGGTAACCGTGGTAACGGCACCAAGTGCACCATTTTGGAGAAGTGGTCGGTTATCACCCAGATGATGGTGCAGCCCCGAGACTTGGGTAAACCCACCACAAAATCCATCCCAACCATCTCCCAGGGCCTGTCTGCCACCGGTAAAGGGAAAAGTAACCAAGCTGGCAGTTGTCGAGGAGACTTATTCTTGGCGCAGGAGACGCACGCCTGAACGTATTCCCTGACGTCACGGACCATATGTGGCCACCAGTATGTCCTCGCCAGCAACTCAGATGTCCTCTTTGCCCCAAAATGTCCACCCACCCTGGACGAGTGTGCCCAAGAGAGTACCTCTGGTCGCAAATTGATGGGCACAAAAGTCTTGCCCGGAGGCACAGACTCAAGCGAAACCGGGGCCACAGTTCTTAGGCTCTCTGTGGGGACAATCTGCCGAGGCTCCTCCTCCACCTCCTCAGAGGACACCACGGAGCGAGACAGAGCATCGGCACGAATGTTCTTCTCCCCGGAGAGAAAATGGAGGTTGAAATGGAACCGGGAGAAGAACAGGGACCATCTGGCCTGACAGGAATTTAGCCGCTGGGTGGTCTGTAAATAGACCAAATTTTTGTGGTCAGTGAACACTTGAAAGGGAAAGCGAGCCCCCTCCAGGAGATGTCTCCACTCGGAAAAGGCCAACTTCATGGCTAGCAACTCCCTATCCCCAATGGAATAATTCCTCTCCACTGGTGTGAAGGTCTTGGAGAAGAAGAAGCAAGGATGTCTACGACCTTGAGCATCCTTTTGAAAAAGGACTGCTCCAGCACCAACGGACGAGGCATCTACCTCCAATATAAAAGGCTTATCAACCTCGGGACGATGTAGGATAGGAGCGCTAGCAAAATGGGACCTGATTGAAGTAAAGGCCTTGGAGACCTCCTCTGACCACAATTTGGGATTGGCTCCCTTTGTAAGGTTCTATGTATATATTCCTGAAACTCAGTTTGTTCGTCAGCCATTTTACTTTCTGTCTTGCTGCAGCTATCTTGCCCTCAGTCAAAATGGAGTTTCCAGCTTGCATGTTCCCGCCCTGATTCTTCCTTTGCTTCTTAAGCAGCCACAGATGAGCAATCAGTGCTTCAGAATCTAGCCTGCAGTGAACCTGTGACTTGACTCCTGTAAGCCTTGGACCTTGTACTCCAGCTATTCCTACTGAGGAACTCTGAAGCACTTGTGGACTCTGAACCCTGCTCTTTGAAAGACCCACGTTTGCATGGACTTACGGTAACAGAGAAGAAGATCCTGAATCTGTATTGGAGAGTGATTGCTGAGCTTGGATTACTCTGGCCTGCTGTGTCTCCTGTTTCTGTGTCTGCAAACTGTGTGACTATTTCTGCCAACTTGTATGAAGTAATACAGGACTTTTCTATATCAAACCTGTGACTCCTGTGTTTTCATCGCACCCAAGCACAAGACGCTATATGAACTGTACTACATACATTACAAGATTCTGAAGCCAAAACGTTAGTGTCTGCTGGGTCTGGAAGGCTGTGTCTGCTGTACTGTGGATATCAGACGTCCGGTTGTACTTTCTGTGATGACAGTGGTTGTGACTTCTCACAACCATTCCAGGTGAGCAATTCCCTTAAGTTTTTTCTTTTTGCAGTGTTACCACAGGTAAACACTATTGTTTTTTTTTTTTTCCTTTCTTTTCTCTTTTTTGTCTGCTGTAACTCTGGATATCAGATGTCTGGTTGAAACTTTCTGTGATGATAGTGGTTGTGACTTCTCACAACCATTCCAGGTGAGCAGTTCCCTTAATTTTTTTTCTCTCTGCAGTGTTGCCACAGGTGAACACTATTGTTTTTTTTCTCTCCTCTTCTTCCAGTAATCCTGTCTTAAAAGATCTGGAAAATGGAGGCCCGCATAAAGGAACTTTGCGGAGTGACTGATAATATCCTTGCAGATTTGCAGAATATAAAGACCCGTTTTACAAATCTACAGGACCTCAATAATCACAATTTGCAAGTGGTTGGACAGACTACCCAGGATTTGCGAGCCAGGATTGAGGTTCTAGAGGGGCGAGTCCAGGCTCCTGCCGTAGCCCCGAGTGCTGGGATTCCCAAGTTGCCCCCTTTTCGTTTTGGCGGTGAACGTGAGAAATTCAGGGGATTTATTAATCAATGCAATCTTTTTTTTTTCTGCACATGCTTCACAATTTCCCACTGAACGATCTAAGGTGCTTACTATAATTATGTTGCTTACCAACAAGGCTTTAATGTGGGCAAACCCTCTGATTGAGACTGAGGATGATTGTTTGAATCACCTTGATGATTTTATTTCAGCCATGGGGCAGGTGTTTGATGACCCCAATCGAGGTGCAACAGCTGAAGCAGCCATGTTAGCTTTGCGCCAAGGTAAGCACTCGGTAGCTGAATATGCCTTGGATTTCAGGAGATGGGCCCTTGATACCACCTGGGACAGTTCCGCCAAAAAATCTATTTTTCGAAAGGGGTTATCTCCACTGATTAAGGATGAACTTGCTCGTGCCGACCCTCCCACTGCGTTAGGTGACTTTATTAACTACTGCATCCGTATTGATACTCGTCTGACTGAACGCAGGCAAGAGAGATGGTTCGAAAGCAATCGTACTAACCTTTTCCTACCTTCCTCTCCAGCTAAGGAACCTTTGAGTAGGATTACACGGGAACCTGAACCTGAACCCATGCAGGTAGACTCTTTACAACGACGGGTTAGTGATGCACGCAAGGAACATCGTTTTAAGGAGAATCTATGTTTCTATTGTGGTAAGTCAGGGCACTTCATTATAAACTGCCCCAGCCGTTCTCGTAAGACTACTTCAGCACTCATTCATTGTGAGTGTTGCGAGAGGGGATCTGTCAGGTCCGAGCCTCAGGCTCCAGAGAGATCTGCAGCAACAGATCTTGATTTCTCGGACTTAAACTCCGTTACCTCTGAGGACGTTGACTGTGTAAACGCTGCCATTTTTCAAGTTTCCTCAGCGGTGTCCCAGCTGAGTTGTAAGAAAAACAATTCTCATTGCTTTCTTTCCATCAAACTCTGGGTTGACTCAGCTTGGGTGTCTAGCTCTGCTATGATCGACTCAGGGGCAAGTGGAAATTTTATGGATGTCTCCTTTGCTCTGAAACAGGGAATACGTTCAGTGAAGAAGGCTACTCCAGTACAGATGGAAACTGTGGATGGCTCCCTGCTGACCTCTGGACCAGTGGATCAGGAAACAGAGCCTTTGAGGGTTCTTATGGGTAAAGATCATCAAGAGAAACTGTCCTTTATGCTTATCTCTTCTCCCCACTTTCCCATTATTCTAGGGCTACCATGGCTGCAGGCTCAGAATCCTACCATTAACTGGGAGACCAAGGAATTACACTTTCCAGAGAAACAGATCAGTCCAAAAGTTTCAGCTTGCTCTGTTCCTAAAGGAATCATGTCAGTCCCTGAACTACCAGCTGTATACCAGGACTATGTGGATTTATGTGACAAGAAGAACGCTGACCAGCTTCCTCCTCACCGTCCATATGATTGTCCAATTGAATTATTGCCTGGAGCAGAGATACCTTTTGGTAAGATCTAACCCCTGGCGGGGCCCGAGCTAAAGGCTTTAAAGGATTACATAGATGAAAATCTAGCCAAGGGCTTCATACGCCCCTCTTCATCTCCTGCAGGTGCACCCATCTTCTTTGTAAAGAAGAAAGATGGATCTCTGAGACCATGCGTAGACTATAGGGAACTCAATAAGGTTACTATTAGAAACCGTTATCCATTGCCTTTAATCCCTGAGTTATTGGAGAGAGTGCGACATGCCAAAATTTTTTCTAAACTAGATCTTCGTGGGGCCTATAACTTAGTCCGTATTAGACCTGGGGATGAATGGAAGACTGCATTCAGGTCACGCTATGGACACTTTGAATATCTAGTTATGCCTTTTGGTCTGAGTAACGCCCCAGCCACTTTCCAACACTTGGTGAATGACATCTTCAGGGATCTCCTAGATACATTCGTGGTAATTTATTTGGATGATATTCTAATTTTTTTATCTCCACAGAGGAACATCATGGACATGTGAGAATGGTCTTGGAACGTCTAAGACAAAATCATCTTTACATCAAACTTGAAAAGTGTGAATTCCATAGGACCGAAATTCAATTTCTGGGGTATGTACTGTCTACACAAGGAATTAGTATGGATGGAAGCAAAACCCAAGCCATCAAGGATTGGCCAAGTCCTAGAAATGTGAAGGAGGTACAGCGCTTCATCGGGTTTGCCAACTTCTATAGACGTTTCATTAGAAATTTCTCTGAGGTAGTGTCACCTATCACTCAACTTACCCGGAAAGAGTCTAGGTTTTCCTGGACTCCCCAAGCCCAGGAAGCATTTTCCCGTCTAAAAGATAAATTTACCACTGCACCTATCCTAGTACATCCCAACCCCGAGCTTGCCTTCATAATAGAGGTGGATGCTTCAGACTGTGCCGTTGGAGCTATACTCTCTCAGAGAACAGGTGAGAAGAATGTCTTGCATCCCTGTGCCTTCTTTTCCCAGCAGTTGTCTTCGGCTGAGAGGAACTACGATGTGGGCAATAGAGAGTTGTTGGCCATTATTGCCGCCTTCAAAGAATGGAGACACCTTCTTCAGGGAGCTGCACAGCAAATAGTCGTCCTGACAGACCATCGTAACCTTGAGTTTATCAGGTCGGCTAAGTGCCTGACTCCTCGCCAGGCTCGCTGGAATCTTTTCTTAAACCAATTTAATTTTATCATCTCTTATAGACCAGGATCGCGCAATGGAAAGGCTGATGCACTCTCTAGGATTTACTCAGCAGAGACACGTCCAATTACTCCTCCTAAGACTATTCTTCCTGACTCTAGATTCCTAGGAGTAATTCATAATCAAGACCTACTTAAGGACATCAAGGAAGCATACCATGCGGATTCCTTTTTGGCATAACCCCCAAGGGACGTAAGTCTTGTCTTTAAGAATGGTGTGTGGATTCAGGGACAACGTCTGTATATTCCTGAAACAGTCAGATTAAGAGTATTGCAACTCATTCACGATTCCAAGATAGCTGGGCATAGAGGAATTCTAAAGACACAGGAATTTCTTTCTCGTTTCTTTTGGTGGCCCACTTGCAGGAAGGATGTTTTGAATTATGTCACTTCATGTGAGGTCTGTGCAAGATGCAAAACACCTCGCTCCTCACCAACTGGTCTGTTACAGCCTCTTCCCACCCCGTCCCGCCCGTGGGGATCCATTTCTATGGACTTCATTGTGGAGTTACCAACCTCTCAGGGGAAGAACACCATTCTAGTGGTGGTTGACCGTCTAACAAAGGCAGCTCATTTTATCCCTTGTGTCGGCTTACCCACTGCAAAACAGACATCAGATTTGATGATTAAAGATGTGTTTCGCTTACATGGAGTACCGGATGAGGTTATTTTGGATCGAGGGGTGCAATTCACTTCTAGGTTTTGGCAAAATTTCTATGCAGCATTGGACATTAAAGTAAACCTTTCTTCTGCTTTTCATCCCCAGACTAATGGACAGACCGAACGAACCAATCAAACCCTGGAGCAGTATCTCCGCTGCTTTATCTGCCACCTACAGGATGATTGGGTGGATCTACTTCCATTAGCTGAGTTCTCGTATAACAACTCTCAGAGTGCCTCCACTAAACAGTCTCCTTTTTACTCTAATCTAGGTTATCATCCTAACATTCTACCACGATTTCCCATAGAAACGCCTTTACCAGCAGTGGCTGAAAGAATCACGTCTTTACAGAAGAATATGGATCTTCTAAAGGAAAATCTGGAATCGGCTCAAGAAAGGTACAAGAAAGCAGCAGATAAATTTCGTAAACCTGCACCAGCTTTCAAGGTAGGAGACTTGGTCTGGCTGTCAACCAGAAATCTTAAGTTAAGGATTCCATCATCTAAGTTGGGACATAAGTACATTGGACCCTATAAAATCAGTAAAATTATAAGTGCCGTTGCTTGTCGTCTTCAACTGCCCAGAACTATGAGAATCCACCTGTCTTTCATGTATCCCTACTAAAGGCTGCGACACCCAATACGTTTCCTGGACGTTCCTCTCCTTGCCCTGACCCAGTGCTAGTCGATGGTCAGGAAGAATTTGTGGTGGAAAGGATTTTAGATTCCAGGTTGTATAGAAATCAGTTACAATATCTGATTAAATGGCAGGGCTACCCAGTGGAGGACAACTCATGGGAACCGGTCAATAACGTTAATGCTCCTCGCTTGCTCCGTCAGTTTCATCAGAGGTACCCACACAAGCCTGGTCTGAGGTCATCCGGAGGTTGTCCTTAAGGGGGGAGTAATGTAAGGTTCTATGTATATATTCCTGAAACTCAGTTTGTTCGTCAGCCATTTTACTTTCTGTCTTGCTGCAGCTATCTTGCCCTCAGTCAAAATGGAGTTTCCAGCTTGCATGTTCCCACCCTGATTCTCTCCTTTGCTTCTTAAGCAGCCACAGCTGAGCAATCAGTGCTTCAGAATCTAGCCTGCAGTGAACCTGTGACTTGACTCCTGTAAGCCTTGGACCTTGTACTCCAGCTATTCCTACTGAGGAACTCTGAAGCACTTGTGGACTCTGAACCCTGCTCTTTGAAAGACCCACGTTTGCATGGACTTACGGTAACAGAGAAGAAGATCTTGAATCTGTATTGGAGAGTGATTGCTGAGCTTGGATTACTCTGGCCTGCTGTGTCTCCTGTTTCTGTGTCTGCAAACTGTGTGACTATTTCTGCCAACTTGTATGAAGTAATACAGGACTTTTCTATATCAAACCTGTGACTCCTGTGTTTTCATCGCACCCAAGCACAAGACGCTATATGAACTGTACTACATACATTACACCCTTCTTGGTGAGGGCTACCAAGGGAGCAACCAAAGTAGAGAAGTGGGGAATGAATTGGTGATAGTAATTAGTGAACCCCATAAAGCGCTGCACTGCTTTAAGAGAGTGGGGTTCTTGCCAATCCATTACAGCCTGTAGTTTGGCAGGATCCATAGCCAATCCCTGAGTGGAGATGATATAGCCCAGGAATGGCAGAGACTCCTGCTCAAACACACACTTCTCCAACTTCGCATATAAGGAATTTGCCCGCAAGAGGTCGAAGACCCTGCAAACATCTCTCCGGTGGGTGTCCATATCTGGAGAAAAGATGAGAATGTCATCCAGATAGACTACCACAGAGGTGGCAAGCATGTCCCGGAAGATGTCATTAACGAAATCTTGGAAGACGGCTGGAGCATTACAGAGCCCGAAGGGCATCACAAGATATTCGTAATGTCCATCTCTGGTATTGAACGCCGTCTTCCATTCGTCCCCCTCACGGATGCGGATCAGGTTATAGGCACCACGAAGATCCAGCTTAGTAAATACCCTTGCTCCCCGGAGCCTATCAAAGAGCTCAGATATTAGGGGCAAAGGATATTTGTTCTTAACGGTAATGGCGTTAAGACCCCTATAGTCTATACACGGTCATAATGCTCCATTCTTCTTCTGCACAAAGAAAAATCCTGCCCCTTCTGGTGACACTGACTTCCTAATAAACCCTCTTGCCAGATTTTCCTGGATGTATTGTGACATGGCCTCCGTCTCAGGAAGAGAGAGATGACACACTCTTCCCCGAGGGGGCTCCGTTCCAGGCAAGAGGTCTATAGGACAGTCATGGGGGCGATGAGGCGGAAGAGTCTCCACTGCCTTTTTGGAGAATACATCCGCGTATGACCGATAAACCTTGGGGAGAGAAGCAAGGTCTATGGGTATCTCCGTAGTGGAAACCTGAACTTCCTCTCTGAGACATCTGTCTCTGCAATGATCACCCCAACCCAGTATTCTCCCAGAGGACCACTCAATATGGGGAGAGTGGTGGCAAAGCCAGGGTAATCCCAACAAAACCTCATCTATTCCCTCAGGAAGAGCAAAAAGGGATATATTCTCCTTATGAGAAGGGGACATAGACAGAGGTAGAGAGACAGTCTGGTGGGTGATTTGTGAGGGCAGGATTGTTCCATTCAATACTCTCACCGATATTGGCTCGGCGAGCGTCACCAGCGGTATGGAATGGCGATAGGCAAAGGAGGAGGACATAAAATTCCCCTCTGCCCCAGAGTCCACACAAAGCTTGGCGGGAAGAGTGGATGAACCTAGAGAGATTAGCCCTTTAAGGAGCACTTTCGGAGCAAAATCGCTCACGTCTAATGACCCTGCACCCATGATCATGGAACATGACCGTTTACTCATTCGCTGAAGACATCGGTTGGCATAATGTCCTGGCTGCTGACACACTCTACAGACCACGGATACTCGAGTGGTCCGAGACTTAGATCCCAGTCGAGTAGTCTCCACGGTCTCTGAGGAGTCGGACGCCCGAACGGGAAATTCAAGAGGTTTGGCAAAGGTGGGTGCCAGCCGAAACCTCTGCCTACACTGGGTCCGCTCTAACCTCCGCTCATGAAAAAGGAGGTCGATGCGGGTAGATATAGAAATGAGTTTCTCCAGCGTGGCAGGAATCTCTCTGGTAGCCAAAGCGTCCTTTACATGGTCTGCCAGTCCTCTCCAGAACACTGGAATCAGAACTTTATCTGGCCACTCTAATTCAGAGGCCAAAGTCCGAAATTGGACTGAGAACTGGCTGACCATGGACAAGCCCTGTGACATTGCCAGCAGTTGGAGTGCCGTATCGTGCGTGACCTGAGGTCCTAAAAAGACCTTTTTCAGAGCCTCCAAAAACCGAGGCGCACTCCGCACCACACGATCGTCGCGCTACCACAGCGGCGTTGCCCACTCCAATGCTCTGCCCGACAGAAGAGACACAATAAAAGCCACTTGTGCCCGTTCCGTGGGGAAACGTGTTGCCAGAAGCTCAAGCTGTATAGAGCACTGACTCACGAATCCTTGACAATGTTTACTGTCACCCGTAAACTTGTCTGGAAGTGGGAGGTGGGATAATGTCGGAGCAGAGGTAGCGGTGGACAAACTGGCTGCAGCTACGCTAGCAGCCTGAACAGCGACTGAGGTAACATCCACAGCTGAGGTTGTGCGCTCAACGACTGCCAACCAACCCTCCAGCTGCTGGATGTACTGCTGTAGACGCTGGTCGTCCGCCATTTTACTAGCCAGACTCTGGCACTAGTATTATGTTAGGGTCTGCGGAACGCACCTAATAGATATAGTAGAGAGGTGCGTTCGCAGCCCAGGGTCCACCATGCAGGCGAAGCCCGCTGCTAGTAAGATGGTGAAAGTAGCGAACTCTGTTATCCCGCAGAGTAGCTAAAATAAACGCCGTAGCATGCTGTGGCAGTAAGTGAGAACTCTGTTAATCCCCAGAGCCGCTAACGGGAATGCCACAGCGCTATATGGCGATAAGTGCGAACTCACTTAGCTTCAGTGAGCCGCAAAGTAAAACGCTAGGGCGCTGAACCAGCGTTATAAAGCGAACCCTGTTGCGTCACAGAGCCGCTGAGAAAAAGACTGTGTCCTGTTAACACCACAGGGATACACAGATAACTGCTGTGCGGATAGCAGTCCGTGATTATGCAGACAGCAACGCAATCAAGCAATCTCCCTCACCGGAGAAGCCGGTATTCTAGGGGCTTATTTCAGCCAAGCCCTAACGACTTACACTCAAATCTCCTCACCGGGGGTGCCGGTATTCTAGGGGCTTATTTCAGCCGAGCCCTAACCACATGCGTGCATGATCACACTGGCGCAAAGCACATAATGCAATTGATACTAGCGCATGGCGGCCCAGCCATGCCACCCTTTTATAGTAACAGCTACAGGACCTGCCAGAAGCAAGGACCAATGAGAAACTGTCCAAAACACATGTAGTTTCAGGACCTTCCTGGCGGACCAATAGGAGCTGCTGCAGTACCTGAACATGTGACCCCTGATCTCCAATGAGAGATCTTACTCTGGACATGCTCAGAAGGGGAAACACAGGACTTCGTCCCAAAGACAAACGAAAAAATAGGAACAGCATCCAATCCAGGTGAAGTATAACAAGTCTTTATTCAGCCACCAAGTCTTTATGGTGGCTGAATAAAGACTTGTTATACTTCACCTGGATTGGATGCTGTTCCTATTTTTTCGTTGGACTGTTGTTCATTTGGATCCTTGAACGCCTGAACGTGCATCCGTGCTAACTCCCGAGTGCTGTCAGCTGCTTGAATACTTGTGGATTGTGGATCCTGGCAGACGTGCACCGGTCATGGAGACTTTGATGCTTGAACCAGAGGTGGGTGAACTGGACAATGCCGCTATATTTTCATACACAGATGAAGATGCTAAAAGAATCTTAGCCAGAACACAGATAGATATGTCTTTTTTGAATAAACCTACCATAGAGATGTTGAATAAGAGATATGAAAATGAGAGGAGAAAATATATCTCACACGAGTTGCATGCCATGACTCTGTGCGAGTATCACAGAGTTCACAGGATACCTCGTGGACTAAGGCCACATCTGCGGCCTACACTACTGGCAGACAATATGCAATTTTGTAATAAATTTGAATCGATCACTAATAAGTATTCATTTGATCTAATGCTCTTGAACATCGAGTTTCTCCACACAGAAATGGTATTGGTGAAGAACAAAATCGATGATTTGGAGAAACAATTGACTATGCAGTTGACAGCACAAGAATGGGACACGTTCAAGAAACACTTGGATGAGAAACTACTGAAATTTCGTGGTGACATTGAGAAAACGAAAAAAACTAAATGGTTTCGTGATGCTGAAGATTACAGGACTGGACATGTTTTTTCTTGGCAGGGTGGAGCACGCAGAACTATCTATAGGAAACCAGATTCCTTTGCACAACCCCGCAGAAGAAGGAGACAGCAAACAAGGGAAAGGAAAAATGGACAATGTGGCAAAAGGAGGCCAAGGAGAGGTGGTAAGAAACATCGGCGACAGAGAAGTGGACAATCAGATGCCGTGCACCTCCCGCAATCTGTCCATGAGAACCCGGAACGAGGGGAAGAAGAGAGCCACACAGAACAAAAGAACTTAGTGGTAAATATTTCATCTTGCACACTTACTGATGTGGACTATAATGTATTATCCAAAGGACTGTCGTTTTGCCCTACCAATTATCCAGATTGGTTTAACATTGAATGTGACCTTTTTGCCTTTTTTAGAAGGCTAAGATTAGCAGTATATTTCAATGAGAGTGATGACACACCTATTGCTGCAATTAGTGATGCCCCTAGGGGTTTTGCTTTACATGATTTTGGTCTTTATAACAAAAGTAACTTTCAACCTTCTGTTAAAAATAATTTTGTGGAATCATATATCCAATTGGTTGAAAGGGACATGGCTAGATTGAAACGTGAGGGTGTAGGTCCATTCAAAAGAGGGAATTTAACACACAGTGAGAGACAGGTGTTGGATAGGCTCTCAGGTAACAAAGCTATCACCATCAGGGCAGCCGACAAAGGCGGGGCCCTGGTGGTGATGGATACCCATAAATATAGGGCTGAGATTTGTGGTCAATTGTTGGACACGGCAGTTTATGCTAAGTTGTCTAAAGATCCCACACCTTGTTTTCAAAGTGAATTGAGAATACTGATCAATGAGGCATTATCTAATGGTTTGATAGACCAAAAACTCTCTGATTTTCTTTTGGTGGAGTTTCCAGTGACACCTATTCTGTACACCCTGCCTAAAATCCATAAAAATCTGATGGATCCCCCTGGACGCCCAATTGTGTCTGGGCGGGGCTCTCTATGTGGTAAGGTATCCATTTTTCTAGATAAAGTGTTACGTCATTTTGCTATTGAGGCCAAATCTTATATCATGGATACTAACCATTTTCTGAGTAAGATTGAGGGTCTGGACATCACAGAGGATACTATTCTCGTTTCGTTTGATGTTGTATCATTGTACACCTCCATTAAACATGAACGTGGTTTGGAGGCTGTTGGTGTGGCGCTGGCGGGCTCTGACATGGCCCCAGGTGGTACACAGCTGGTCCTGGCACTGTTGGAGTTTGTCCTCAAGAAGAATTTTTTTCTTTTTGGGGATGAGTTTTTCCTGCAGTTGCGTGGTACCGCCATGGGGTCCAATGTGGCGCCCACTTATGCAAACATCTACATGGCGGTACTCGAGGACCAGCATGTGTACAATTCCATCCACTGGCGCCATGTCAGAGCCTGGTGGCGCTACATTGATGATATCTTTTGTGTTTGGGAGGGGAACATGAATGATCTGGTATCTTTCCATAGTCATCTTAACATGATATTTCCCGAGCTGAAGTTTACAATGACACACTCCTTTGACCAGATTCAATTTTTGGATACTTTAGTGTACAAGCACAGTGGATTGTTATGCACTGATTTGTTTATAAAGGACACAGACAGGAATAGTCTCCTGGTTTTTGATAGTAATCATCCAAGAAAAATGATAGAGTCTCTGCCTTGGAGTCAGATGCTGAGAGTACGTAGGATAGTAAAGGACGAGACTGTATTGGACAGGAGGCTTGATCAGATGTGTGAGAAGTTCATCAGAAGGGGGTATCCTGAGAAGGATCTTAGAAAATTCAAGGAGAAAGCCTTGAAGACAACATTGGAAGATGTGAGAAACAAACGTATTAAGATTTCCCCTAAAAGAGTCCCTTTTGTTTCTACCTATTGCCCTGTTAGTGGTAAAATAGGGAATATCTTGAATAAGCATTGGGGTCTATTACATAGAGGTTTACCGGAAGTAGCTGAATTTGCGCACAAGCCATTGCTTTCTTATAGGCGAGGGCGTAATTTGAAAGATAAGTTGGTCAAATCTGACATTGGATCCTCCAAAATATCCAGACAGTTAACTTTGGGCCCTCCAAAAAATGGAAATTTTCCATGTTTGAATTGTGCATGCTGTGGCAATATGATCAAGGGTGACAGTTTTGGCCACTCACGCACGGGTCAACGCTTTCGGATCCAGGAACGGTACTCTTGTACATCTAGCTTTGTAATCTATATGCTCGTGTGTCCGTGTGGACTCATGTACATAGGCGAGACAACGATGGAAGTTAAGGCTAGGATAAGTAAACACAAAAGTACTATCAGGACGAAGATGATGGAACTGCCGGTATCTAAGCACTTTGTAGAATGTGGACACTTGGTCAGTCAGCTGAGATTTAGAGTTATTGACGGGGTTCCACCCCTCAGGAGAGGTGGTGACAGGACTAAGTTGCTTAAACAGAAAGAACTCCGGTGGATCTCCGTTTTGGAGACATTGCAACCAAAGGGGTTGAATATCGAATATAATTTGCATATTTGTGCTAGGTAATTTTTGCATCTATATTCTGTGTTTGTTTTTAGATATATATTTTACTTTTATGGTGGCTGAATAAAGACTTGTTATACTTCACCTGGATTGGATGCTGTTCCTATTTTTTCGTTGGACTGTTGTTCATTTGGATCCTTGAACGCCTGAACGTGCATCCGTGCTAACTCCCGAGTGCTGTCAGCTGCTTGAATACTTCGTCCCAAAGACGTCTGCTCCAGCACTGGCTATAATAGAAGATCCAGGAAGGACAGCAGCAAGTCTCTGCACAGTATTGGAATGGGCAAGACGCTGGGACCGACGTCTCTGCTGAGCAAGCTCCACTGCAGACGGAGATGGATGGGGGACCGCAGCGGGACAGGTTCGAGATGCCCCTTGTGCAGCAGTGGGAACTCGAACCCTAACACAGGCCACATGATTTACAGTGTGTTACACATTTTTGCTGTGTGCTTCGCTAGTTAGTGACACTATTTTGCTGTAAAAACAGGAATCATTTTACAGTTTGATATCTCTGTCACATACCTCATCTATCAGTGGGCTACAAATTGTTTTCAGGCCTCCATTCAACTGTTTTTGCTGTGTGTTACCCTATTTCTTGACAGTATTTTGCTGTAAAAAACTAAAAATACAGTACACGTACTTTACAGTGTGGTATCCCTGTCACATGCATCATCTATCTGTGGGCTACAAATAGTATTGAGCGAACGTGGTCGCCACTACTCATTACTCGCCCGGGTATCACAGTACTCGATGTACTCGGCGAGCACAGAGCATTTCTGAGATTACTCGGCGATAACTTGGGTCTCCACCCAGCTTTTTTGGTGGACTTTACAGACCCATTCACGATGCAGGAATTGTCTGCCAGGCAATGAAATGCTGCAGCCATCTTTATTGTGGTCGTGCAGTGATTGGCTGGCCGCACAGCATCATCAGGGGTATAAGAGACCAAACGCTGCCCTGCTCGGCGCATTCAGCTCCGGATTGAGACAGTGTAGGGAAAGCTGCTGCCGAGATAGGGTCAGAATTGGGGATTTATTAGTTAGTGTGGGGTCTCCCATCCTAAACTACTCAAATCCAGCTAAACTAAGTCCTTCTACGGACTAATTCTGGAGTATATAGGTTCCAGTGTTAGGTAGGCAGGGTAGTGTACGTCGCTCTATACACATCAGTGCAAGGCCTGCAGGCACTGTATGTATGTTTATAGATCACTGCATACATCAAGAGGGTCTATAACTTTCCTGTGTTCTGGTGCTGCTGCTGCTGCTACCTGTAGGATATATTGGCCGTATATATCTAGCCCCAGGTGTAATTGGAATACAAGCCACACATTTTTTGTTGTGGTATCTCTGTGCCAGCTCATATCTGTGCGTGCTCAAAGTTTGGCAAGTTTACGGCGGTTTTCTTTTTTTGTCTTGGGTGCCACTGTACTTATATACAGAAGTATTTACTCCCCAAAAAAGAAAAAAACAAATATTTGTCGTAGTGGTATCTCCGTACCAGCTCATATCTGTGCGTGCTCAAAGTTTGGCCAGTTTATGCCAGTTTTCATTTTTTTGTCCTGGGTGTCACAGTACTGATATACAGCACTAGTTAGGCCCAAAAAAAAACCAGGGCACATATTTGTCATAGTGATATCGCTGTGTCAGCTCATCTGTGTATGCTCAAAGTTTGGCCAGTTTACAGCGGTATTCTTTTTTGTGTCCTGAGTGAAACTGTACTTATATACAGCACTATTTAGCCAAAAAAAAACAAACAAAAAAATTGTCGTAGTGGTATCTCCGTGCCAGCTCATATCTGTGCATGCTCAAAGTTTTGCCAGGTTAGGCGGATTTCCTTTTTTTGTCCTGGATGTCACAGTACTGATATACAGCACTATTTAGCCTAAAAATAAAAAACAGGGCACATATCTGTTGTAGTGGTATCTCCGTGCCAGCTAATATCTGTGAGTGCTCAAAGTTTGGCCAGTTTAGGTCGGTTTTCCTTTTTTTGTCCTGGGTGTAACTGTGCTTATATACAGCACTGTTTAGCTAAGAAAAAAACAAAAAAAAATTGTCGTAGTGGTAGCTCTGTGCCTGCTCATATCTGTGTGTGCTCAAAGTTTGGCCAGTTTACGGCGGTTTTCTTTTTTGTGTCCTGGGTGAAACTGTACTTATATACAGCAGTATTTAGCAACAAAAAAAAATTTGTCGTAGTGGTATCTCCGTGCCAGCTCACATCTGTGCGTGCTCAAAGTTTGGTCAGTTTAGGCCGGTTTTCCTTTTTTTGTCCTGGGTGTCACAATAGTGACATACAGCACTAGTTAGCCCCCAAGGAAAAACAGGGCACAAATTTGTCATAGTGGTATCTCCATGGCGGCTCATATCTGTATGTGCTCAAAGTTTGGCCAGTTTACGGCGTTTTTCTTTTTTGTGTCCTGGGTGAAACTGTACTTATATACAGCACTATTTAGCCAAAAAAAACAAAACATTTGTCGTAGTGGTATCTCCATGATAGCTCATATCTGTGCGTGCTCAAAGTTTGGCCAGTTTAGGCCAGTTTTCCTTTTTTTGTCCTGGGTGTCACAGTACTGACATACAAAACTAGTTAGCCCATCAATAAAAAAAGAAACAGGGCACACATTTGTCATAGTGGTATAGCCGTGGTGCCAGCTGATATCTGTGCGTGCTCAAAGTTTGGCCAGTTTACTGCATTTTTCTTTTTTGTGTTCTGGATGTAACTGTACTTATATACAGCACTGTTTAGCTAAAAAAACAACAAAAAAAAATTGTCGCAACGGTACCTCTGTGCCAGCTCATATCTGTATGTGCTCAAAGTTTGGCCAGTTTACGGCGGTTTTCTTTTTTGTGTCCTGGGTGAAACTGTACTTATATACAGCACTATTTAGCAACAAAAAAACAAAAAAAAAATTTGTTGTGGTATCTCCATGCCAGCTCACATCTGTGTGTGCTCAAAGTTTGGCCAGTTTAGGCCGGTTTTCCTTTTTTGTCCTGGGTGTCACAGTACTTATATACAGCAGTATTTTGCAAAAAAATAAAAAAAATACAGACTACACATTTTTCCGTGTGGTATCTCCATGCCAGCTCATATCTGTGCTTGCTCAAAGTTTGGCCAGTTTAAGCTGGTTTTCCTTTTTTTGTCCTGGCTGTGACAGTACTGATATACAGCACTAGTTAGCCTAAAAAAAAAAACCAGGACACACATTTGTCTTAGTGGTATCGCTGTGCCAGCTGATATCTGTGCATGTTCAAAGTCAAAGTTTGGCCAGCTTACGGCGGTTTTGTTTTTTGTGTCCAGGGTGAAACTGTACTTATATTCAGCACTATTTAGCCAAAAAAACAAAACAAAAACATTTGTCGTAGTGGTATCTCCGTGTCAGCCAATATCTGGGCGTGCCCAAAGTTTGGCCAGTTTAGTCAAAACATTGTAATTTTTTTGCAGTCTCTTAACATAATTATTAAATCTGATAAGGGCAAAAACATGGCAAGGGACAGGGAAGTGGACGTGATGGTGATGGTGCAGGCCGATGCTGTTGGCAAGCTGAAATTGGCCCTCCGAAAACACCCACATCTTCTCGCTGGACCTTAGTGTCCGAAGTAATAGGGGACTGCGGCAAGACAACACTATTGAAGCCCTAGCAATGCGAAAAGGTTGTTGGTTGGATAGCGGATAATACTTCCAGTTACTTATCCACCATCACCAGCACCCTGTCTTCAACATGGTCAAGTCACAGTAGCCGTGAATGTGGACCGCATATTCCTTACCCTGATCCTCCTTCCTCCCACCGTGCTGAGTGCCCTGAGACAACTGATCGCACACTTGGACACTCTGAAGAGCTGTTCAGTTTTCCATTTAGAGGTTCGTGCCTCTCGCCCGCTTCACTAGAAGCGGGGCAAGATGATATTTCATGTAGCGATGCACAAATCTTTTTTTTTTTTTATAACTGAATATTTATTGATTTTCCAATCGAAATTTACAGAATGGAATCACACCAAGATATAATACATGCAGACGTACTATGCAAATAAGTTAACAAATATAACAGAAACAAATAGAAATGACAGGACAGTAAAACATGAGGGAGGTAAGGAGATGAGGTCCCTGGGAAAGATGGTATATTTTGCTGGGTAAATACCATTATTAGGCCTTCTGGGCCCAGTATACGTCCCACAGATTCCACGTTGCTTAAAAACTTTCAAACGTATTATTTCTTAAAGCTGTGAGCTGCTCCATATTTCGTATGTCCTGTATCCGGAAATATAACTTATTGAGTGATGGAGAATAAGCCAGCTTCTAATTCTTTGCTATTAAACATCTCGCAGCTGTGGTCAGATGTAAAAGAATCCGCTGAGTCCTACTTCCAATCTGGGATGGGGGATATTGAGCAAGTAGAATTTGGGGTCTAATAGAACATCAAGGCCCGTAACTTCGAAAATTAAAGTTTTGACCTTACTCCAGAACCTTTGTATAATTGAACATGTCCAAAAAATATGGGTTAGGTCTCCATCATCAGTACCTCACCTCCAACATTGGCTAGATTGTGATGATACTGCAAGCTCCAGTACTTGTGCTGTTCTAGAACTTTCCACATAGAACTACGACCCCCATCGTGTTGCTAGCACAGAGCAAAGCCCCCCTCCCTCTCTCTCTCTACAGTTCACTCCTCTCATCCCTCCCACCTCAGGAATTCTTTAGGAATTTTCTTTGTCTCCAAAACCCTGCAGAAAGATCCCATAGCCATTATGAGAATTCATTCTTTTGGTAATAACACGGTGGGAGCGTTCGCTAGAAACACGAAAGTTACTGTTTTGGAACATGCGTCAATCAGGCGTAGTTCCCGTGGTACTGGTGAACCCGTAACTCCAACAGAACCCGAGAAATGGAATTCTTGGATGCACCATGAACTATCTCACCCAAGTTTGGGCTCATTTGAACAGTCATTTTAAAGTAAGATCATTGATAGGTCTGCCATTATTCTGCTAGGTTCCCAGGATGAGGTATGAACCTTATGATCTTTCAGAGCTTCAAACTATAACTTGTAGCCCGGGGAGGTGGCCAGAAAACCATCCCCTTTTGTGAGGTCAGCAGCCCACATGTATAAGTCTTGCAGTGAGCCCCCCGGCCATTCCAGGCTGTGATGACTTGACTAACAGATCTGCAAATGAACTATGACGTGTGGCTCCTCCCCCAGCCTATCTTGCCATGATCTAAGTACCATGTAAGTGATTTTCACCTTTAATCCTGTTTTATTTTTAACTGTATTGTACATAACTGTCTCAGCTTGTTACATCTTTTTAAAATTATAAACACTGCCTGCAATTTTAGGAATAAACCTATAAAATTTATTAGTTTGTTTCTCCTGCTCTATAAACGATTTTGCACTTGCCTGAAGTACTACGCTACTGTTTTGGGGTTGCTACGGACCCTCTTGATAAATTGTTCATTAAGTAAATCGTAGCTGGTGGCAGCTAAAAGGAAGGGGTGTAAAGTGTTAACCTATTGGGTGGCGTTGGCAGTGACGGAACGGGTTTTATAAGTGTATTGCCTGGCTGCGGCCCGGAGTAATTATAATTCCCTCACTGCAGCGTGCCCAATAGCCAGCACACATCCAAGTGGCCCGTCTGGCGACTAATTATCCTAGGTGCAGTTCCCTGACTGACCTGAGGGTAAGGGGGGCACCAGAGAGCTGCAAGTTCCTAAGTGGAAGTGGGATAATTATAAATCCCTGCAGATTATTGGGTCGGACGGCAGCAGCCGTCGTGTGGGTGCGCGTTTTCGTCACATTTGCGGCACGGAGGGATCACAAGCCGTGATACCCCGGGCTACCGTGTGGCGGACCGTGTGCACGTTCGTCACATAGATATATTAGGATTAAATACGCGTAACAAGTGGAAGTCTTTTGTTTAATCCCAAACTACCAGACAGCTTTAGGGGGAACCTGATTAAGTTGTGGTTTGATAAGCAACTTTTTTGTTTTGTTGATATAGTTGATAGTCACTCTAGGTCCTTGTTACCTTTTGATAAGATACAATCGGGCTCCGATTTACAGTCAAACTCTTTCTATCAGTATTTACAAATTGGGCATTATATGCAGTCTCTTTACTCCTCTTTAACAGTTTCTATACCAACTCACTTTGAAAGACTCTGCAGTGCGGGAGTATCTGATATCTATATAATTTTATTGGACCCATACCCAGAAGAGTCTCCAAGACATTCCTATATGGACACGTGGGAGGGTTTCTTGGGGGAATCTCTTTCTCTGGATGTGTGATGGGGGGTCTGGAGGATGGCAGCTAAAGGGTATGTCACAATAAGCGAGATCAAGCGCCAGCGATTTTATGACGCAGCAGCGACATCGTTAGCGATGTCGCTGAGTGTGACATGTAGCGGCGATGTGGCCCCCGCTGCGATGTCGCTGATCATGCACGAATGGTTTGGGCCGTATTTTGATCGTTGGCGTCCCGCTGGTGAGCCTGAATCGCTGTGTTTGACACCTTTTATGAACGATGTGCGACCTCGTTGGCGACTCATATGTCAGCGGTGCAGGCGGGACTAGGTTTTCTTTAGTAACGCCCCTCAGCTCCGATTGCTGACCACTTCACCTCAGCAATAAATGAAAACGGAAAAAAATGAATCGGGGCAAACGCAATAGCGGCACAGACTGTCACTTTGCGATCGCAATGGCGTGTCCTGTCTGCGTGGCTGTGGTGCCTAGCTGGGACCTGTAACTTTGCGATCGCAATGGCGTCTCGTGTCTGTGCGTGGCTGGGGCGCCTGGCTGGGACCGGTCACTTTGCGATTGCAATGGCGTCTCATGACTGCGTGGCCTGGGCGCCTACCTGGGACCTGTAACTTTGCGATCGCAATGGCGTCTCGTGTCTGTGTGTGGCTGGGGCGCCTGGCTGGGACCGGTCACTTTGCGATCGCAATAGCGTCTTGCGTCTCAAGTGCGACCAGTTTATGGCGCATGTACGCTGTGACGTCACGACTCTGGCTTCGTTCATGCGGTGTTATTAACATCTATAGAACATGGCGGCAAGGCAGCGCGCAGCACCGTGGGGAGACGCAGAGGTGCGTTACCTCGTAAAAAAAGTGATGCATGGGACTATGAGTGCAGGATCCCGCCGGCGCGTCCCATGCATCACAAGAAGGCGGTCCTCCGCCGAAACAAGAGGGGCCTTTCTCGGCGGTTCGGGGTGGAGAGGACACCCACCCAAATAAGGAAGAAGCCGGCGGACCTGCGCTACCGGTCAAGCGATAGGGTCGCCAGCATCCGTGCACAGCTTCACAGGCATCGTGGTGAGTGTTGGTGAGGGTATCTGGAGAGGCTATGTTAAGACTGTGATGGGAGTACCAATAGTGATGGGGTTACAGGCAGTGACGGGAGTACCAGTAGTGATGGGGTTACGGACAGTATAGTCCTCCATACATTATTATGGGCACCACATAGTGCGCCATACAGAATGGGCTCCATATAATGTTCCATACAGAATAGGCCCATATGTGCTCCATATATGGCTCCATAAATAAAGGGCCCTATATGATGCCCCATAAATAATGAACCCCATATGATGCTTTAGTATATGATGGGCCCCATATGATGCTCCAGTGTATAATGGGCCCCATATAATGCTCCAAATATAATTGTCCCCATATATAATGCTCCATATATAATGGGCTCCATGTGATGCCCAATAAATAATGAACTCCATATGATGCTCTAGTATATGATGGGCCCCATATGATGCTCCAGTGTATAATGGGCCCCGTATAATGCTCCACATATAATTGTCCCCATATATAATGCTCCATATATAATGGGCTCCATGTGATGCGCCATAAATAATGAACTCCATATGATGCTCTAGTATATGATGGGCCCCATATGATGCTCCAGTGTATAATGGGCCCCATATAATGCTCCACATATAATTGTCCCCATATATAATACTCCATATATAATGGGCTCCATGTGATGCCCCATAAATAATGAACTCAATATGATGCTCTAGTATATGATGGGCCCCATATATAATTCTCCAGTGTATAATGCTCCCCATATATTGCTCCAAACATTAAAAAAAGACCTTTCCTCGCTGGGCACTGCTGTACTCTGGACTCCTCAGCGACGCAAATTTATAGCTATCACTGTGACTGTTCAGGCAGAGGGCGCACAGACGTGACGTCATCGCCCTCTCTGACCTGAATGTCACTGTCAGGAAATGCGGAAGATGTCACAGCGGTGGAGCAGGGAGAGGTAAGTATTGCAAGTGCTGGGGCCCTGAGCAAGCAGGGGGACCCACTTGTGGGCACCCACACTGGCACAGGGCCCCTCATAGTACGCCGGTGTCTCTGACAGCGAGTGGGCCCCCCACCTGCTCAGGGCCCCGTCACTTGCCTGGGTGCGCCAGGTGCTGACGCCGCCCCTGCAGGCAGTTACGGGGGTACCAGTAGTGATGGGGTTACAGGCAGTGATGGGGTTAGTAGGAGTATTCCACTCTATTGTATTTTTTTTTCACCAGCACCACCATCACCAGCTGCTCCATCACCATCTGCTCCACCCTCACCAGCTGCTCCACCCTCACCAGCATCATCTATGGGAACCCCTCCTCAAGGCGCTACCCCGCCTCCACAGTTTGGGTCCTCCACATCCTCCCCATAATTGGCTTCTCTCCAGTGTCACTCCGTGACATTTATGCAGGCTCGCCTTCAGGTAATTTACGCACATAATATAAGCTTCCAACAAGTTTGACAACATTGTTAGGTCTTAAAATGTGTAATGGCTGTTGTGATATATATATATATTTTTCTGTGTTTCCCTAGCCGGTGGTGCCACAGGTTCTGGGTGGGCGGTAAGCGGCTCTTCAGGTGAACCGCAGTCGGCCAAAAACCGTAAGTGTTAAACAGCAAACATGTAACATGTACATGTTGATGTTGCAACAGAATTCCCTGGTTAACTGTTACAATTACCTCCACAGAAATCCCCACTGCCCAGGACCTGTTGGCATCACACAGGTGGCTAATGGCAGCAATGGTAGACCACGGGGTGATGCTGGAGAGGTTTGTGGCTGGCCTCCAAAGGGGGGAAGTCATTAATTATTTTTTTTTATTAGTATTTTTATTCTTTTATTGTTTTTTTGATTTTGTTTGCTAAAAAAAAATGATATATATGACTTCAAATATATATTATATATTATATATTTTAAGTTTATATACGCAGCTGTGGTGTATTATTTGTTATTATTTTTTATTATAAGGTTTTAGCGCTAGTGTGACCAGGGCCTTTAACCCCTTAACGACCAATCCATTTTGTAGGTTAAAGACCAGGGCAATTTTTACAATTCTGACCACTGTCACTTTATGTGCTTATAACTCTGGAACGCTTCAACAGATCTTGGCGATTCTGAGATTGTTTTCTCGTAACATATTGTACTTCATGATAGTGGTAAAATTTCTTCAATATAACTTGCGTTTATTTATGAAAAAAACGGAAATATGGCAAAAATTTTGAAAATTTTGCAATTTTCAAACTTTTAATTTTTATGCCATTAAATCAGAGAGATATGTCACAAAAAATAGTTAATAAATAACATTTCCCACATGTCTACTTTACATCAGCACAATTTTGGAACCAAAATTTTTTTTGTTAGGAAGTTATAAGTGTTAAAAGTTGACCAGCAATTTCTCATTTTTCCAACAAAATTTACAAAACCATTTTTTTTAGGGACCACCTCACATTTGAAATGAATTTGAGGGGTCAATATGACAGAAAATACCCAAAAGTGACACCATTCTAAAAACTGCACCCCTCAAGGTGTTCAAAGCCACATTCAAGAAGTTTATTAACCCTTTAGGTACTTCACAAGAATTGAAGCAATGTGGAAGGAAAAAATGAACATTATAACTTTTTATCCCAAAATTTTTCTTTGAACACAATTTTTTTTAATTTTATCAAGGGTATCAGTAGAAAATTAACCACAATATTTGTTGTACAATTTCTCCTGAGTACACCGATACCCCATGTGTGGGGGTAAACAACTATTTGGGCGCATGGCAGAGCTCGGAAGGGAAGCAGCGCCATTTGACTTTTTTGGCTGGAATTGAGATTGGACGCCATGTCGCATTTGGAGAGTCCCTGTGTGCCTAAACAGTGGAAACCCCCACAAGTAACCCCATTTTGGAAACTAGACCCCCAAAGGAACTTATCTAGATGTGTGGTGAGAGCTTTGAACCCCCAAGGGCTTCACAGAAGGTTATAATGTAGAGCTGTAAAATTAAAAAATCATATCTTTTCCACAAAAATGATCTTTCCACCCCCAATTTTTATTTTCCAAAGGGTAACAGGACCCAAAAAGTTATTGTACAATTTGTCCTGAGTACGCTGATACCCCATATGTGGAGGTAAACCACTATTTTGACGCATGGCAGAGCTCGGAAGGGAAGGAGCGCCTTTTTCAACTGCAGACTTTGATGGAATGGTCTGCGGGTGTCATGTCACGTTTGGAGAGCCCCTGATGTGCCTAAACAGTAGAAACCCCCCACAAGTGACTCCATTTTGGAAACTAGACCGTGAAAATAAAAAAATCATATTTTTTTCCACAAAAATAATCTTTTTGCCCCCAAATTTTTATTTTTATAAGGGTAACAGGAGAAATAGGACCCCAAAAGCTATTGTGCAATTTGTCCTGAGTACACTGATACCCCATGTGTGGGGGGGAACCACTATTTTGATGCATGGCAGAGCTCGGAAGGGAAGGAGCACCGTTTTTAAATGCAGACTTTGATGGAATGGTCTGTGGGTGTCATGTCGCGCTTGGAGAGCCCCTGATGTGCCTAAACAGTAGAAACCCCCCACAAATGACCCCATTTTGCAAACTAGACTCCCCAAGGAACTTATCTAGATGTGTGGTCAGCACTTTGATCCCTCAAGGGCTTCACAGAAGTTTATAACGTAGAGCCGTGAAAATAAAAAATCTTTTTTTTCCACAAAAATGACCTTTTTGCCCTCAAATTTTTATTTTTATAAGGGTAACAGGAGAAATAGGACCCCAAAATTTGAAGTGCATTTTGTCCTGAGTACGCTGATACCCCATATGTGGGGGGAACCACTGTGATCGCCTTATTGCGATCTTTGGGAGGCAGAATTAACAAATCCACAAAAGGTGAAGAATTGGTTTTCTTTTTTACGCCGTTCCTTGTGCGGTATAAGGCCTTTTTCACACTTCAGTCGTGCAACGTCAGTCAAAATCCGCCAATTTTTGAATTTGGCGGATCCGCATTTTTTTTTTGGCGGATCCGCTATTTTCCCATAGACTTGTATTACTGGCGGATCGCGGCGGATGGTCGTCCGCTGCCTCCGCTTTTTGGCGGATCCGCCAAAAATTTGGCGTCCGCTGTCTCGATTGGATGGACATTGTAACGTTTTTTGTCTGCGTTGAAATGGCGGATGGTGGCGGATTTTGGCGGATCCGCCACATCCGCCAAAATTTTACAATGTGCGCCAATGAGTTGCGGATCCGCCTACAACCGTCATTTGGCGGATTCACACGGCGGATCCGCCTTTTTGGACTGAGCATGCTCCAAGTTGGATACATTTCCAGACAGGCCAAAACCAATATAAACAAGCCAGGTGACTCATTGCCACACATGAAGACAAAGCAGCAAGACCAGCAAGATTGAAGACCCTGCTATTGAAGACCCTGCTATTGAAGACCCTGCTATTGAAGACCCTGCCATTGAAGACCCTGCTATAAAAACCTGAACCTGAAGACCCCTGCAAGCAAGAGTCCAGAGCCTGCAATCAAGCCACAAGACCCTGCCTGAAAGACTGTTTGATAGCCCAGCTGAATCCTGCAAACAAGTGTGAGTATATACTGTATAATGCCTTCATTTGTGATTGCAGCCATGTTTGAGTGTGTGTCCTGCATGTTTTTTTTTGTAACACTATTTTTTTTTGCAACACTTTTTACTTTTCATTATGTAGTAGTATTTTTGTGTGTGTGTGTTCGTGTGTGTGTGTGTGTGTGTGTATTCATGCATGCTTGAGAGTTGTTTTCCAGCATTTGTTTTTTACACTATTTTTTTTAAACAACATGTTTACTTTTCATGATGTAGTATTTTTGTGTGAGTGTATTTAATGCATGCTTGAGAGTGTGTTTCCTGTATTAGATTTTTTTTTTTTACAACATGTTTACTTTTAATGATGTAGTAGTATTTTTGTGTGTGTATTCATGCATGTTTGAGAGTGCTTCCTTCATTTTTAATTTTTTTAACACACTACTAATTTTTACAACATTTTAAGTTTATATGATGTACAAATATTTTTAAGTGTGTTTGTGCGCATGCATGCGTAAAGTGTTATTTTGACTTGTATTTTAATGTGATATATCTTTTTTAAATAAAGAGTGTTAAAGCTCATGCTTAAAAATAAAATAAATAAATAAAAAAATAAATAAATAAAAAATGTCAAAAAAAAATGTCCGTAGTATTTTTTCATATTTTTTTATTACTGTTATAACGCACAGGGGTGTATTGCTTTTCAAATGTGAATAAAAAAAAATGGTTTAAAAACAGTTAATGTGATACAAAGGTATTGTAGTGTATACAAAGTCAATGGGGGTGTAAACAAAGGTATACAAATGGGGTGTATACAAAGGTATACAAAGCAAATGGGTTCATACATAGACAATGGGGTATATAAAAAGTCAATGGGGTGTATACAAAGGTATACAAAGCAAATGGGGTTCATACATAGACAATGGGGTATATAAAAAGTCAATGGGGTGTATACAAAGGTGTACAAAGCCAATGGGTGCATGCAGCAACAATAGGGTATATACAAAACTAATGTGGTGCATACAATGACAATGTGGTGTATATTAAGGTATTGTGGGTAGGTATGTAAATTTTAAATTTATTTAGTTATTTTTTGTTTTTTTGGGTGGGTGTGAGTGAAACAGAAGTTGAATTATTTATTCAGTACTTTCTACATTGCGTAGCAAAGATGATTTAAAAGACTGCCACCCTTTTTTTTTTTTAATCTGGGGGGTATCAGTGTTGTTAATCTTTGAGATAACTGGAGGAGACAGTGCCAGGTTTTACAGGATAGTCTGCCAGACTGAAGTTGAGTGATAAGTATATTGTCAACTTGTTATCTCTTTTGTATTGTTGCTAAATTGGCCTTGTGCTTACAGATTTCGTGTGACAGTCTGCCACAGGACACAAGGACAGAGGACAGTCGGCCAGTGTGAAACGGAACAAAGTTCACTGTGATGTAAGTATATTGTCATTTGAGCGTACATAACAAGTATATTGGCTAAAATTGGCTTTATACTTACAGATTTCTTGCGACAGTCTGCCACAGGACAGTCTTCCACAGAACAGTCTTCCACAGGACAGTCTTCCACAGAACAGTCTTCCACAGGACAGTCTTCTACAGGACAGTCAAACAGCACAAAGTTTATTGTGATGTAAGTATATTGTCATTTGAGCGTACATAACAAGTATATTGGCTTAAATTGGCTTTATACTTACAGATTTCTTGCGACAGTCTGCCACAGGACAGTCTTCCACAGGACAGTCTTCCACAGGACAGTCTTCTACAGGACAGTCAAACAGCACAAAGCATATTGTCAATTGAGCTTTTCATTCTTTTGTATTGTTGCTTAATTGGCCTTGTGCTTACAGATAAGGACCCAGTTCGAGTATGTCTTCTTCTGGGAGCCCCCTGCCACAGCGTAGGCGAACAGAGGTAATTATTAGTTTTTTGTCACTGATGATAACATTATTTGCAAAACTATATGCATGTATTATGTCTTCACAGGAAGCTGAAGAAGAGGGGCTTTCAGAAGGAGACGGTCAGGGTGGAGAAATATCAGGAGCGGGTGCGCAGAGTGTAAGTTTTTCATAGGCAGATCATCACATTACTGTAAACAACACAAAAAAGTTCACAGCACACACAATACATACCGCCATTTCATATATATATATATTTTTTATGTTTTATAGTCTTCACAATCCAGGTCTCGTAGGAGAGTTCCTCCAAGGACCTCCCATGGTCATCGGCATGAGCGTCGCCGCGGTCAGCAAGTAAGTATTCTTTTTTGGTTTGGTGTTTGCTACCTTATTTTACTTGATGTAGCTTATTTTTTTTTTTGTTTTATACACAGGCTTTACGGCGTGCCCCCGATACAGATGGTGAGGATGGGGAGGGATCGACGTAGACACCCTCATCGAAGAGGTCCAACATCGGGAGGCGCTGTGGAATATGGCTGACTGCAGGCATTCGGACCAAGTTATTACCCGACAGCTATGGGAGGAAGTATGCAGCCTGGTGATGGAGAACTGGGGGGAACTCGATGATCGAGACAAGGATCTTGCGCGTAAGTATTCACAGTTCAGTAATGAAGCTTGCAGAATGTTCTGTGTTGGATACAAAAAACATTTTTTTTCTTTTTATTTCCAGGTGACCGGGTTATCACACGGTGGCAGTCACTCAAGGATCGCTTCAAGAGGGAATTTAACAAGGAGATGCAGGCTGCTAGTGGATCATCAGGACGCAGGAGCAGATACAAATACGCCCAAGCCCTGTCGTTCCTGCGATCAACGATGGTCAGCAGAAGGTAAATATTTCACACCCCATTTATGTATTACAAAAGTTAAATGTGTCTAACCATATTTTATAATTTCAGCAAGGGGAATGTAATATAAATATATTATTTTTTTTTTCTTTGACAGCACTGTCTGCAGCACTCTGGAGCCTGTTTCTGAGTTTGGTCCCTCTGGAGCGATCCCTCAGGAGTCCGCCACCGGGGACCACGTCGATAGACCTGACCCCTCTGCACCTTCCCTCTTGGCAGGTACCTCCGCCCCATCCACGAGCACTAGAGTAGCAGGGCAGACTTCGTCACATGAAGCTGCAGGTGATGAGTTGGAGTTCCCTTTACCTTACCCTGCTGACACTGCCGCCACACCTAGACGGCAGCGTCATCGAGGTCAGGAAAGGAGCTATGCATCCGATTTTTTGCATCTGAATGCATCCTTTCAAAACACTACAAAACTTTTAAAAGATCAAGTTACTGATGGGTTCGCTCTGTTGAGCAAAAACATAGTTGAACTCAGCAGTAAAATTGATAGGATGCAGTCAGATGCAAACATGTCGCCGAGACACTGTTTTTTTCAGTCAGTTCTCAAGCACATGGAAAATCTAACTCCTGACCTGCAGATGCATGTGATGCAAGGCTGCCATACTTCTCTAGTGCAGGCAATGTCCCGAGCACATCAAATTACCCACCCAATTCCTACACCTTCCTCACTTCAACCTGCCACCCATCCAACTGCAGCCTATCCACCTGCCACACATCCAGCTGCCGCACATCCAGCTGCAGCCTATCCACCTGCTGCACATTCAGCTGTAGCACATTCAGCTGGCAGCCAGCAAGCTGCCGCCAATCCTCCTACTACTCCTTCCCCATTTCAATATTCCCAGTATTTTAGTTCCCCCTTTCCGTTTTCACCTTTAAGTTCACCGTACCCCATCCCACCAACACCTTCACCATTCCTCCCTCAAACCTCTTCTGCTCCTCAACTCCCTTCCCAACCTAATGTTTTTCCCTCCACTTCTGATCCTATCCAACCTGCTGTTCCATCCCCCACTATCGACGTGGTCCATCCTGTCAGCCCCTCCGCTAGTATCTCCACCCAACAGTTTACCTCTTTGTAAATATGTCTATAGTGCTGTGAATGTCTATAGTGCTGTGAATTTATATAGTGCTGTGAATGTATATAGTGCTGTGAATGTATATATTGTATAGAGTGCTGTGAATGTATATATTGTATATAGTGCTGTGAATGTATATAGTGCTGTGTATGTATGTATATATTGTATAGAGTGCTGTGAATGTATGTATATATTATATATAGTGCTGTGAATGTATGTATATATTGCTGTAAATTTCTGTATATAACTTTTTTGACCAATTCTTTTTGAAAATGTTCATGAAAATAAAAAACTGTTTTTGAAAAATAAAATGTATTTTGTTTCAAAAATTGTATTTTTTTTTTTAAGTGTTTACAACATTAAGGTTATAACACAATCAACAATAGGGTACAGATAAACACACATCACAAAGTGGTCAAAACAATATACAATAAAGAATTCTGCAAGGAAAGCAATGCAGAGTATATATTAAATTAAAAAAAAAATAATTACACCATGTCATCCTGCCAGTCCACCCTTCCATCAGGAGACATAAAATAATCCGCAAACTTTTCACGCATTTGGGCCACAGATCCTGAACTCCGGAAACTAATGTTCGTGTAATCCTGCAATGTGGTCCCAGGCATATCTTCATCCATGTTGACATGTTCCTTTGAGATCACATAATTGTGCAGGATAACACATGCCTTCACAACATGGTCCACAGTCTCGCTTTGTAATTTAATAGCAGTCAGCAGCACCCTCCATTTGGCTGTTAAGATACCAAAAGCGCATTCAACAACTCGTCTAGCCCTTGTTAATCGTAATTAAAATTTTTTTTTCTTTGGGTCAATCCATGGCTGCCATAAGGTTTTAATAAATGTCTTGATAGCTGAAAAGCCTCATCTCCCACACAAACAAAGGGCAATGCAGGGTCAGAGGTTCCAGGGAGTGCTCTTGGAGGCGGAAACTGGAAGGTATCCCCATATAGGCGACGTCCCATAGGCGAATTCTTAAACACCTGAGAATCATTTGAACGTCCATATGCACCAATGTCAACAGCAATGAACTGGCATTTGGCATCCGCAATGCCCATAAGTACTATTGAAAAAAACTTTTTATAGTTAAAAAAAAGAGATCCTGATCCAGTCGGTTTTACAATCCTGATATGTTTGCCATCCACGGCACCAAGACAGTTGGGAAACTGGCATATATCCATGAACTGGTCTGCAATTTCTAGCCATCTCTGCTGTGTTGGCTCAGGGAGGAATTCATTGTGCAAACAATCCCACAGTGCCTGGCAAGTATCTTTAACAATACCGGAGATAGTAGAAATCCCAAGCCGGTACTGAAAGTGCAGAGATGAAAATGATTCACCTGTAGCCAGAAATCTGCAAAAAAAGAGAAGATATAAACTCAAGCAAAAAGAAAAACAAAAATTTTAAAATACACCCAAAAAAAAAAACCCAAAAAATTATCCCAAAAAAATATACCCAGCTACAAAACCAAAAAAAAAAATGAAACATTGTAAAGGATTTAAAAAAAAAAAAAAAAAAAAAAATCTTACCGAATTGTGACCATCAGCCGCTCTGCTAGAGATATTGCAAACCGAAGTACAGTGTCTTGTCTCCGAATTCTTTCTTCAATTTGTGCAACCAAAACCTCGAAATTTTCCGCACGCATTCTCACATAATTAAAAAATTTGCTGGGGTTCATCCTCAACTCCATATACAAGGTCGAATACACCCCATGGGTCACCCGCCTCGCATTTATGGGATGGATCCACATCCGTCTCTGCCGACGACACTGTATCCGACGTCTGGCTTCCTCCTTCTTCTGAACAATCCTTGCCAAACGATTGCCCTCCACTCTAAAATCCTCGCAAATCTTCTCCATATTCTCACAAATAATCGCCATCTCCATCGCTGCCACTAGCTCAAAACCCTTTCAAATAATCTGGTGTAAATACACCCTATTTATACATTTCCACATAGTTACCAGTAGCCAATCACAGTACAGAGTATTTTACATTTTTAGCCAATCATGATGGAGATGCTCCCTTCAGAATAACGGATCCGTCAAAAGGCGGATGTAACTGATGGGAAAAACGGATGTAACGGTGTCAACGGATCCACTATTTAGGCGGAACCGTTAACGGACCCGCCAAAATAGCGGATCCATTGACTCCGTTATTCACTATTTTTGACGGATCCGCCAATCCGCCACGATGTCGGACTGTGACTGACGTCGCACGACTGAAGTGTGAAAGAGGCCTTAGTGATTAGGCGAATTTATTCCTCGGATCGGTGCGATTACAGCGATACCAGATTTACATCCTTTTTTCATGTTTAGCTTCTGTCACACACTAAAAGACGCTTTTTTTGGAATAATTTTTTGTAAGAAATTTTTGCATCGCCGTATTTTGAGAGCTATAATTTTTCCATATTTCGGCTGACAGAGTTATCTGTGGGCTTATTTTTTGTGGGACGAGTTGACATTTTTATTGGTACCATATTCGGGCACATAAAGTTTTTTGATCGCTTCCTATTCCGATTTTTGTGGAAGCAGAATGAACAAAAACCAGCAATTCATGAATTGTTTTTTTTTTTTTTTTCCTCCGTTCCGCATGTGGTAAAATTGATAAAGCAGTTTTATTATTCGGGTCACTATGATTACAGCGATACCTCATTTATATATTTTTTTATGTTTTGCCGTTTTTTACACAATAAAAAGTTTTATAGAAAAAATAATTATTTTTGCATCAGTTTATTCCGCGAGCGATAACTTTTTTTTTTTTCGCTGATGATGCTGTATAGTGGCTTGTTTTTTGCGGGACAAGATGACGTTTTCAGCGGTACCATGGTTATTTTTATCCCACTTTTTGATCGCGTGTTATTACACTTTTTCCAAGCGGTATGATGGTACCTCTTGGAAAAAGTATAATTTACTATTTTTTTTTTACGGCTTTCACTGAAGGGGTTAACTAGGGATACACTTTTATTGATAGGATTTTTACGGACGCGGCGATACCAAACATGTGTGTTTTTTTTGTTTTTTGTTTTTTTTATTACATAAAAATGTGTATTTTTTAGGGGATTTTTTTAAAATTATTTTTTAATATTTTTTTTACAATTTTTTTTAAAAAATGCTTTTTTTTTACTTGTCCCTTTATGGGACTTTCACTTTTTTACTTTTTATTGCAGTTACAATGCATTGCAATGCTCCAGCATTTCAATGCATTGTAACTATAGTGAAAGCTGCTGTGAGCATGATCACAGCAGCTTTCCGTAGCTTTCCGTAGCTACATGACCCGGAGGTTGTCATGACAACCCCCGGATCATCAAGGCAGAGATCGGGCCCTGCAAATACATTGCAGGGCGCCGATCTGAGGCAGAGGGAGCTCCCGACCCTCTGCCTCCCCCCCTGAGAGTCAGATTGACTGACCAAGCACAGCGCTGTAGGTGCGGGGACCGACGGCAAAGGTCCCCACACCGCTTGCCGTGCCTGTCAGCTGTCTGTGACAGCTGTCGGCACTGATCTACCACTGCGTGTTTACACGCAGTGGTAGATCAAAGGGATGACGTGCACAGTCCGTCCTGGTGCCGGAACTGACACCTTGCCATGACGGACTGTGCACGTCATTGGACATTAAGGGGTTAAAAGAAATGTTGTTAATTTTTGAAATTTTTTTCATTTTATTTTTTTTACCAATGATGGAACTCGTATAACTGCTGGTACTCCCATGACCCCGTGTGTGACAAGTAGATACAAGTAGATGGAGTAAAAAGATGGAGTAAAAATACAACATTTTAATAGTTGTCAACAATATTGTTGACATTAATAACAAACATAAGAATAAAAAAACACAATTCAGTAAATAAGTAAGATTTTTATTAAAAAAAAAAATGCAACAATGTAAAAATATATATAGATAACAAAAAACTTTTGAAAATATTTGAAAAACTACAGCTGCTGGTAAAATGTCTCGTTGCCATTACCACGTTGCCTTGGAAGTGTATAAAAAAAGGTGGTGTAACAACGTTTGGGTTCGGCTGATTTATCCCAATTGGGTTCGGCACAGGATTGTGCGGCCAAGAATACTCCGGGTAGTGCTGTCTGGCCGTCACAACAGACGTGTCAGTAAGTTTTCCTATTGCCGCTTGACTCAAGACCTCAAGCATGAGTCTCTCAGCATGAACAAGCTGTATTGGATCCAGTGTTGGTAGCTTCTCATTAGCATAGTAAGCAAAGCCTGTGATTTGTGGTTGTTTTTTTTCCGTCATAAGGACTTTTTTGGCTATTTCAATAAATTCTGGAGTAGCCGAGGTGGGAGTCTTCCTTTTTCTGCCTGACAATGTAAGTCGGCTCCGCACAGATGAGGGTGGTGGCTCAACTGCTTCGTCCTCTTGGACCAATGCTATGCTGTCTTCTTCAGTCGTGTTTGACGGAGGTGTGGAGACAGCCTCTTCTGTGTCCTGCATAAACAAAAAACTAATGTTAAATCACAAAGAAAAATAAATTTATCTTCACACTATAACACCCAAATACAGCAAAAATCTGAAAACGGGACTTGTAAATGGATAGGCCTCAACCGTTGGGCTAGATAAATTATCAGTACATGAAGGGATAAATTCAGCCATTTTATCTACATTTCACAATTATAATAAAACAAGCTTTGTTTGGACTACAATAAAAAATATTTATATACCCCTAATAATACAAGGATGTGTATCAAAATAAAATAGTCCCACAAAACCTGAAAATTGGATGGCAGACCACCCGGAGAAATGTAAAAAGACACCGTGCACCGGATGTGAATGGAGGAGGAAGACCCAGATTGGTGAGGCAATAAAAAATTGTATATATGATGAAATAAAATGATTAAAAAAAATCAATTTATACAAAAGTATATAATCTTTATTCAGCAATAGTGCACAATATAACAAAATTACAATAAAACACCAAATACATCTGATAATCAACCCAGATATATACAGGCACTAATTAATAAACCAGGAAGAAATATGGTATATATAACAAAGCTCAATATCCCAAATAATATGTGCCAAACAGTGTATAGAAAACATATATATAAATATATATGTGGAAAAGTGCCAAAGAAATACATATAGTAGCCAATAAATCAGCATACAATGCTAAAACATGTAAGACATGCATATACCAGTGCGTAAAAAGAAACTATCAACACTGTGTACTGGTGAAAAGAAATAACCATAGTGCAATGGGAAAATGAGCAGAAAAAAAGACCAACTACCTGGGAGCCACTGGGCGGTGCAGATGACCTGGGAAAACGCACGTTGGTAGTTGGTCAGCTTGTGTCGTTGTCGTGATCGCTGGTGCTATCGCTTAGTGTGACAGTACCTTTAAGGGAGAGCATCTCGACATCAGTGGGAATTTTTTCATACAGGTATTCCAAATCCCTTTAGTGAAAGCTATTGGTCCCAATGTTTGCAAGTTGAGTTTATTTGAGGTAGTTGCCCATAGATACGAGTTGGGATGGACTGGAGCCATCCACCTAGAAAATGCTCTAGGTTCAGACCAGGCTGGGATACATCTCAAATGAGTTGCTCCATAATATTTGGTGATATCCGGGACACCCAAACCTCCTCTATCTCTACTAGCTAACAATTTGTTTTTTGATTCTGTGCCTTCTGTAAGCCCAGATAAAGTGAATGATAGACGACTGAATACCCTTCAGGTCTCTATATGGGACCACAAAGGGGAGGGTCTTAAATAAGTATAGTAGCTTTGGAAGAATGGTCATTTTAACCGCCGATATTCACCCAAATCAGGATAGTGGTAAAGTATTCCATTTATTAAGTAGTTGTTTCAGTTCTGAAAACAATTGGGGGTAATTATGTTTAAATACTAAGATGTATCTAGAGGTCAGCTGCACTCCCTAATATTTCAGGGAGGTATCCTGCCATTTATAATTATAATTACCTTTTAAGGAGCTTAGTAACCTGTCCGGAATATTAAGGGGAAGAGGTGCAAAGAAAAAAAAAGCAATCAGCTTACCCCACTCCAGAATGTGGATACCAACCCAACTCCCAGCATGGATCCAGGCAGAGCAACCAGACAGCACTAGTGATGAGCCACCCCCGTAGTGTTCGAGTTCGGTTCGGTTCGCCGAACAGCCATGTGTTCGTAGAACTGTTCGTCGAACACCCTCGAACACCATTAAAACCAATGGCAGGCAAAACAAAACACATAGAAACACAAAGAAAACACATAGAAAACACTTCAAAGGTGTCCAAAAGCTGACAAATTGCTCACAAGACACAACTAACACATGGAAAAGTGACAAGTACATATAGTCATGCCAAAAGAAAAGAGGTGGAGGAGTAAAAGGAGGGGGAGACACAGATATAGGAATGTCATGCCCTTCTAAAACCAAAAAAGTGCAAGCTGACACGGCCAGTCCGTTCCTGCCCATGCGACCTGCGTGTCGCCGGGTTTGTGCCAGAGCTGCGGTGGACCCTGACGGCCAGCCCCCCTCTCCCAATACTGGTGCCTGTCCGCTGGTGGGTCGAGCGAGCCCCCCTGCGGTGGAGGCAGGTCTAATCAATTTTATTTAAATTGTCTCTCTAATTTGAATGAGTACACTTTCAATCCTTTTACAAGGATCTATTGGAGGACAAGTCTCATGCCAGCAGCTGCGGTAATGCCAGGTCCAGTAGCATCCAGTAAATGCCAGGTCCAGTAAAGCTGCTGCAGTTAAAAAGCTTTTATAAGGATTGAGCTTGGCGGTCCACCGCAAGGCGTCCTACCGCCACTCACAGCCCCTGTGCCTTGGGGTGCCTCCCCGATGCTCTTCACTGATTTTCCCGGGGGCCCAAAGCATTTCCTTTGAAAAAATTAAGTGTCCAAAGTACAGGTGGTGTAGCTTGCTTAACAGCTGTGTTAATCCGCTGACTAGCGGACACTGCTACTAGGCCCAAAATTATTGTCGTTTTTTTGGAAAAACTGAACTCTTCAAAATCTAGTTGCCCCCAGCAACACAACTCTCAAGTCCTTATCTTCATCTGCAACCTGGATAAATTCTAATCCGGGTTGTTTTGCATGTAGGACCTCTAAGTGTTTATGTTGCGTCTCTATTATGAATGGGGTCGATCTCGTACCACAGGCACCATTTTTAAAATAAACTGTCATGTCAATTGCCAATCGTGCTACATTATTTATTTAATTGAGTGCGGTTGTGGGTTGCAGTACATCGGTCGGACGAGACAGACGATGCATGCAAGGCTCAACAAGCACCGTCAAAATATCCGAAATGGGTTCATGCTACACAGTCTCTCAAAACATTTCTCCCTAGTGCACCAAAAGAATTTGAATTTGTTAAAACTCACTGTTATTGACCAGATACCACATGATATGCCTGATCGGTATAATAATCTAATAAGAAGGGAGAGTTTCTGGATTTTTAAACTTGGTACACTGGCCCCTGAGGGGTTAAACCTCACTATTGAAAATGTCACGTAATATATGCATTTTGTTATTTATTTATTTTTTTCATTTATTTTTTCTTGTGTACATTGTTTTTATGTCGTTTTTACGTTGGTTTTATTCAATTTATCTGTGTTTTTTTTTCTTTTTTGCAGTCATATTTGCATTTTTTAATCATGTGGGTGTTCTGATTAATTGCCTTTTAATTTTCATTTGCTGCTCCACCTTTATATAGCTTTCCTACTCCATTCTATGTATAACTGCCACCTGAGGAAGACGGAGCTATTCTGTTGAAACGCGTTGTGAATATCAATAAATTAAGACTTTTTAATATCAGCTGAATTGTGTCCCTCGCGTTCCTTATGACCGGATTGCTTTATCATCACTTAACCGCCCCCCGAAGAAGCCTGACAAGCGAAACGTGCGTCGGGGCATGCACCTGGTGTTACATATCCTCCCACATGGGTAAGCACATCGCACTTTGCTCTGCACCCTCCACAGCACTTTATAGGAGGCACTAAATTCAGTGTAGACTGTTTTATAGCTCCTTGTCTGATCTTGCTGGATTACTTTTTGGACTTTGGGAACTGGGTCCTGTTATATATATGGTGTGACTTTGTGGTCCTTTTATGAGGATGCGGGACCTGCCTATACAATGTGGTTACTATTACCCTTTGGGTTACATTCTCCTTCATGTGGATCCACAGCAGTTACATGGAGCTAAATCTTGCGTTTTTGATATGTCCCAGGTGCATTTTCTTGTTATCTCACCAATTCATTTTTGCATCTATGTATACTGGTTGATACTTACTGTGTTTAATTAATATTGTAATAAAAATCATATTTTTATTTATATTGTTTTTTGTTCTATTTTGGGCTTGATGCTCTGGTTTGCTCTGTCTAGTCTTTATCATCACTTATGTCTGATCCTCTCTTGAGGTACCCGGCCGGAGCTGCAGCGGACAACCTTAATCTCATCTGTCTTTATCACCAGCCTGGCGCTCCTTTGAAACCGTCTATCTGAATTTGGTTGCAAAATTATTGTCTGGGTTAGATGCAGTTAAAAATTTGTAATTGGGTCTACAGCCGGTGGCTACTCCGCTGACTAGCAGACACTGCTACTAGGCCCAAAATTATTGTCCAGGCAAGATGCAGTTAAAAATTTGTAATTATATCTACAGCCGGTGGCTACCTCCGCTGACTAGCAGACACTGCTACTAGGCCCAAAATTATTGTCTAAGTTAGATGCAGTTAAAAATTTGTAATTATATCTACAGCCGGTGTCTATTCCGCTGACTAGCAGACACTCAAGCTTTGGAGCAGACCTCTGATTCCCAGGCTATAGTATGAGAAACAGCTCTAGTCTTCACACTCAACCATCTGTGTTACCCCAAGCCATAGTGTATGTAGTTTCTTACGGTTAAAAGGGGGGTGGGGAAAGACCCAACCCACCTGTAATTGACAATGCCAAAGTCACGTAAAACACAGCAAGGGGACTCCAAAAAGAGTCTCCATTTTTTCCAAAAATTTGGGGCACAGACACCACTTAAGTAGCATCAATTGCCCCAGAGTTGCTTAAAATGGTTGGTGAGGGGATTTTACCAAATCCTCAATCTTTTACTCTCCCCAGGATGACACAGGGGTAGAAAAGTCCTTGCAGATCAATGATTTGTTCATCTTTATGAAGGTGAGTCTGTCTACATTCTCAGTGGACAGCCGCGTGAGCTTATCTGTCAGACTCAGCACACCACCAGCAGCGCTGAACACACGTTCAGAGAGACAAAAATTATTATTAATTTGAAAGCTGGTGGAGCTTAGTATAGATGGCCTATGAGAATGAGTACCACACACTGCTACAGGCAAGATGCAGCTAAAAATAATTATTAATTTGAAAGCTGGTGGAGCTTAGTATAGATGGCCTATTAGAATGAGTGCCACACACTGCTACAGGCCCAAAATTATTCTACAGGCAAGATGCAGCTAAAAATAATTATTAATTTGAAAGCTGGTGGAGCTTAGTATAGATGGCCTATTAGAATGAGTACCACACTCTGCTACAGGCCCAAAATTATTTTCCGGCCTAGATGAAGCTACAAATTATTAGCAATTTTAAAGCTTTAAACGTTTGGTGAGGTGATTTTAGCAAATCCTCAAGCTTTTACTCTCCCCAGGATCACACAGGGGTAGAAAAGTCCTTGCGGATCCATGATTTGTTCATCTTTATGAACGTGAGTCTGTCTGCATTCTCAGTGGACAGCCGCGTGCGCTTATCTGTCAGCACACCACCAGCAGCACTGAACACACGTTCAGAAAGAACGCTGGCTGCGGGGCATGACAAGATCTCCAAGGCGTGAGTGGCAAGCTCCGGACATTTATCCAGATTGGAAGCCCAAAAAGAGCAAGGGTCCAGTGACACAGTCATGGCTTCGATGTTCAGTTGGAGATACTCCTGTACCATCGTCTCTAGGCATTGACTATGAGTCTGACTTCTTGTCACCTGTGGCCTTGCAAAGGATGGGCTAAAAAACTGGTGAAAGGATTCCGCAAAATTGCTGTGAACACCAGCAGATACTGTGTTTCTGTTACGGTTTGAGTGCTGGACACTCGACAGTCCCACGGTTGGCAAGTTAGAACTGTGAGATTCACTACGTGCACCACTGGTGTTTTGTGGAAAAGCACATGTAAGATTCTGCAACAGTCTCTGCTGATACTCCTGCATGCGTGAATCCCTTTCTATGGCTGTAATTATTTCGGCAAATTTACTTTTGTACCGGTGATGTAACAGTGTGGCTACCCAGTAGTCAGGATTATTTTGAATTCTGACAATTCGAGGGTCATGTTGCAGGTAGTGCAGCAAGAAGGCACTCATGTGTCTTGCGCATCCGGGAGCACCAAGTCCCTGTTGTGTTGGTGGCGAGGTACGACTCATGCTTCCTTCCTCTGCCCACTCCCCCCAACCTCGCACAACAGAAATGTGATCAAGGTTTCCCTCATCTGATGAGTCTTCCATGCCCATCGCCAGTTCGTCATCCACTTCTTCCTGGGCTCCTGCACCTTCCTCACTAGTTTGGCTGCTACCATGCACCCTGGTTAATCCCTCTCCCCCACCCTCCCATGCCAGCCGCCTTGGTGCTGCCGACCGTCTGGACCTTGCAGATGTTAGCCCTTCCGCATACAACTCCTCCTCCTCTACTTCCTCCACCTCCTCTTGCTCCACCACCTGACTCCGAATTCTGTTTAACATCTGCTCCAGCATGTAAATCACCGGAATAGTCATGCTGATAATGGCATCGTCAGCACTAAACATCTTCGTGGCCATTTCAAAACTGTGCAGAAGGGTGCACAGGTCCCTGATCTGAGACCACTCCTCTAGCGTTATTTGCCCCACCTCTGGATCTCGTTGGCGCAGGCTATAATTCAGAACGTATTGCACCAGGGCTTGTCGGTGCTGCCACAGTCACTGCAACATGTGCAGACTTGAATTCCACCGTGTTGGCACATCGCATTTTAGCCGGTGAAGTAGCAGGACCAACGACTTCTGTAGAGATGTAAGTCGCTGAGCTGCGGGATGCAAACGGTGGAAGTGAGCACACAGCGACCATGCCCTCTGCAGAAGGCCATGTAGTCCGGGATAGTGAGCTAAAAATTGCTGGACAACCAGGTTCAACACGTGAGCCATACAAGGCACGTGTGTGACATTGCCCCAGCGAAGGGTCGCACCCAGGTTTGCGGCATTGTCGCACACGGCCTTCCCTGGTTGCAGGTCGACAACCATTCATGAAACTGGTTCAACGTAAAAACCGCGAGATTACGTTGAGCCCTTCTGCCAGCATAGCAAGGAGGTGTGCTGCAGGATCCCTTCTGCGCAGTTAGAAAGCCCGTGGCATGAACAGACAGGCTTTGGGTGCAGGTGGAGGACCGAGAGGAGGTTGAGGAGGCAGAAGCAATGGAGGAACTTCGAGATAAAGAGTATTGACGCACAACTCATGGGGATGGCAAGACTTGGACAGCAGCCCCTTGTCCTGTTGTCACCATAGTTACCCAGTGCCCAGTCAGCAACATGTAACGCCCCTGTCCATGCCTACTCGTCCAAGTGTCTGTGGTGAAATGTACGCTGTCACACACTGAGTTTCTCAAAGAAGCGGTGATGTTGTGTGCGACATGCTGGTGGAGCGCAGGCACACCATTCTTTGAGAAGTAGTGCTGACTGGGCATTTGGTACTGGGGCACTGCGACGGACATAAGGGCTCGAAAATCCTCTGTGTCTCTGTGTCCACAAGGCAGAAAGGCAGCATTTCTGTAGCCAAGAGCTTTCAGATGGTGAAATTCAACCTCTTAGCTTTCTCATGGCTAGAAGGAAATAGTCTTTTACGTGTCCACATCTGAGTGACTGAGGGCTGGCTGGTGTGCGTAGACGGGGTTGAGTAGGGTGTCCCTGGACAACTGACGGTCTGTGAGGAAGATGCAGGCACAAAAGTTAGGTTGCCTTGATCCAAAGGTGGTGCTCTCGATGTTGGAGAGCGCTCAACACCAGCAGGTGTTTCCACTTCCAAATGAACTGATGACCTGCCAATCTGACTGGCTGTTACTGGTAAAGAGGTGCCAGGTCTGAGTCTCAAAACAGGTCTGACTGCTGTCCCCCCAGTCACAGAAGATGAAGAGGCCGCGGTCGCAGACGGTGGTTGGGCCGGCCCGCTAGGCCGCATTGTAGCACAGTGAGCTTGCCACTGCAACTTATGCTTCATATCCATGTGACGGTTCATGCATGAAGTACTCAAACTATGGATTTTTTGGCCTCTACTTAGCTTTTGATCACAAATGTTACAGATAACATGAGTTGGGTCATCCTTATCGATGTTAAAAAATGCCCAGGCTATGCAAGGCTTAGAACTCATGCGACCTGAAGAGCCACCTTGACTTGTGGTCAGAGGCAGAGTTGTGGTTGTGGATGCAGTTAGTGACGAGCTTCCAGTACTACGTCTCTGTCCAGGAAGGCGCACCCTGAACTCGTCGTCACTCGAATCCTCCTCCACCTCCTCTGCTGACCTCATCGACTGTCTGACTGTGGGTTGATAGTAAGTGGGATCTACAACCTCGTCATCATCACCCTGTGTGTTCTCACACCCGTCGTTCTCAGAGCCAACCTCTTCCTGCCCTGACAAAAAAACTCAAGTTGTCGCTCAAATCAGGTATTTGAGTCTCATCATCGTCTTTCTCATTGTCTCCACCAACAGGAGTTACAGTTTGGGAACGAGGGTCTACATTATGCTCAGAACCTTCTTCATCTGGTCCTGGATCCGACTCATAAACATTCTGGGCATCAGTGCACATAATTTCCTCGTCTGGATTCACAGAAGCTCTGGAGCTGACATCTGATTCCCAGGCTATAGTATGAGTAAACAGCTCTGCAGACTCAACCATCTGTTCTACCCCATACTCAGACGGGCAGTTGGAGACTTGGGAGCTGTGAGGAAACAAGTGCGATTGGGGTAACACCTCTGAGGACTGGAGTTTTTGTGTTGTTGAAGTTGAGGTGGAGAGACGACTTAAAGGAGCACTTGATATCTGTTGAAGCACCTTATTTTTTTGTGCCTCATCTGGAATTTGTATCGATGGGCGTGCCCGTAAGAAAGGGATCGTACCACATTGTCCACTAAAAGAAGTAGACATCTTAGTTTGGCTGGAAGATCGTCTTTCTTCTGCAGATGTTACTGTTGCTTTAACACCTACCCCACGGACACAACATTTTTTTCGCTTCACAACACGCCTATTCCCCTTTCCACCAGCAGCAGGCCTTTTGCCACTCATTTTGGTGGTTACCTAATTGAAAACTGTGGAGTTGTTTCCACAAGAAACGATGGCTGCAAAAAATTCTTAGTATTTGAACGCGGGTGAAGCTTTGTATAGATGACCTAATACAATGAGTACCACAGACTGCTACTATGCCCAAAATTATTGTCCAAGCAACATGCAGATAGAATTATTTTTTTGTTTTTTAAAGGCTGGTGGACCTATGTAGAGATGGCCTAATACAATGAGTACCACAGACTGCTACTATGAACGAACTCTGACTGCAATCCAACAAAAAACCCTAAAAAATACCAACTCCTCTGATTGCAAAAACACCTGAGATCACACGATCTCCACCACCTAAATCAGATCTCTGATGTAACAAAACTAAGCCGCAGCCACTGAAAAAACAGGGAAAAGCAAATGAACAAATAACAGTGGCTACAGATAAATTGAGAGGAGCACAGGCCCCAGGAGGGGACCCGGCTGACCTCCACAAAAGTGCAGAAAATTCTGCAAAAAGCAAGCACAAAAAGAAAAACAGAAAATATCTTATCTGAAAGCAGCAGATGAATGCAAGACTCCAGAAGACTTCCAAATGAATCAGGAACCACAATTGAGACAAGAACAATTGATCACCGGCGACCATCATGGGAGGGAACCTCCCTTATATCAGTCCAGTCTGTGATCCCAGATTGCCATTCCTCGCTGTAAGGTTCAGTACTGTCTGCAACCACCAGAGGGAGCCTCTGCTCAGAAACCCTCTCCAGCACATTCATAACACATGCAGATAGATTTTTTTTTGTTTTTTAAGGCTGGTGGACCTTTGTAGAGATGGTCTAATACAATGAGTACCACAGACTGATACTATGCCCAAATTATTGTCCAAGCAACATGCAGATAGAGTTTTTTTGTTTTTTTTAAGGCTGGTGGACCTTTGTAGAGATGGCCTAATACAATGAGTACCACAGACTGATACTATGCCCAAATTATTGTCCAAGCAACATGCAGATAGATTTTTTTTTGTTTTTTAAGGCTGGTGGACCTTTGTAGAGATGGCCTAATACAATGAGTACCACAGACTGCTACTATGCCCAAAATTAGTTTCCAGGCAACATGCAGATAGAATTTTTTATTTTTTTAAGGCTGGTGGAGCTTTGTATAGATGCCCTAATAGAATGAGTAGCACACACTGCTACTATGCACACAATTATTGAACAGGATAGATGCAGTGAATAATTAGGAGTGATTTGAATACTGGTGTAGCTGACAAAAAGTGATAGCAACTGCTGTAACCTAGCCCTGAAAAGGGCTGCAATTACAAATAGTCACTGTCCCAAGTTGACCTATCTGTCTATTTAAGAGTGAGCACAGACCTGCCTGCTAAAACTGCTAGGAACTGATGTAACGTAGCCCTCAAAAGTGCTGCAATTACGAACTAGTCCCTACTCCCTAAACCTTCCTCTCTATTTCTCAGCGATTTCGCTTGCAAGTCGCTGTTGCACAATGCACACACAATATAGCGCTAACAGCAGCAGTGCCGTCTAACACTGAGCTGCAGCACGGAGAAAATGGTGGCGAGGGGGGAAATGGCTGGGTCTTATAGGGCAAGGACATGTGACATACACAGCCAATGACACATGCCCTTGCTTGTGTGAAAAAAAGCACCTCGCTCCGTGTGAGCACTGCTGATAGGCTGCCAGACTGCACCGCCCAATGGAAATGCGGGAAAGAGAAAAAAAAATGGAGATCTGCAGAGATCCATGCTATGCCCCTCCCCCGCCACGCTGGACACTCAAAATGTGTATTAACAGTGATTCTCAGCATAACTGTTAAAAAATCCAGTAACGATTTAGGTGCACGAACAGTTATCGAACATAATCTCGAACAGCCGGATTTTTTCCAAATCGTTCGGGTTCGTCGAACGATTCAAACACCGCCCAAAACAGCTTGAATTTGAAATTGGCGAACAGTTCTAGTCGAACACCGCTCATCTCTAGACAGCACAAGTAAAAGGGGATTAGATCCAGCGTGAGTTGAAAAAGGTTAAAATTACTATTTATTGGTAACTTTAAAATGGAAAAACATTTTCCAGGAAAAATCAAAGCAGATACAGCTCCATGCGGATAGGTGACGCAGATCAACGCACTTCGAAATGAGTCTTTGTCAAGATCTGACTACATGCCAGGAATTCAGAGTATAAATAGAAAACCTCCGTATGGCAAATACCAACTGTCATTGATCATTAATTACACACATGTGCATTTACCACCAAGTCATAAAAGGAAAAAAAAAAAAACAGAAAAAGAACATGAGAAATCCAAAGTATAATGCAAGAAAAAAAAATATAAAAACACAAATAGCTGAGTATGATCAATAATATTTTATGAGATCACATCTAGCATTGAGACCATGAGGAGTGCGAGTATTGAGAGTGAAAATCCAATACGATTCTCTATTAAGAAGTTTGCGTCTGGGATCACCTCCTCTCTGTGGTCTGGATACCTTTTCTATACCATTGAACTTGAATGAATTTAAATTGCCTTTGTGAACTTGCGCAAAGTGTTTGGATGCAGCGGAGAATGAAACAGCCGCAGGTTTTACCGCATCAGAAAGATGCCTCCTAATGCGTGTTTTTAGAGAACATTTAGTGCAGCCCATGTACTGCACGTTACATTCAGTGTATACTATCGAATAAACTACATAAGATGTATTGCAGTTTATAAAGCTATTGATCTTATAACTTCTACTATCGTGTGTGGAGGAAAAACTAGATGTTTTTTCTGCATATAAACATGCCTTACATTTATTAGCGCCACATTTAAAAAAGCCTTTAGTATTCAGCCAATTAACATTGCTGCTGGTTCCCATAGATTTACTGCAGAAAAAACTGGGCGATAGTAGATAACTTAAAGTGGGCGCTCTTTTAGCTGCAAAATGAACATTATCTCTAATCAAGATTTTAAGAGTTTGATCGAAATTCTGCATGGGGAGATATTTTTTGATAATTGATACAATTTTAGAATATTGGAGACTATATTGGGTAGAAAAAACAACAGAATTGCTAGAAATCTTATTTTTAGTAATCGGTTTGTTTGACAAAAGATCTTTTCTGTCACATAAAGAAGCTCTAGAAAATGATTTATTAATAATATGGTTAGAATAACCACGATGCAGAATTTTTTTCTGTGTTTTATAACCACTTCTTTACTATACATATCTTTATCTGAACAATTACGTTTTAGCCTAATAAGTTCTCCGTAAGGGAGATTATTAATGACATGGGGAGGATGGCACGATGTAGCTGCCAAAATAGAATTACATGCAGTAGGTTTGATAAAAGGTAAAATAGTTACAGAATTAAGAGTTTTGTCTCCATATAGCATCAAATCCAAAAACTGTATTTTTTCTTTATGGAAAACGTGTGTGAATTTTAAATTGAATAAATTGGTATTAAGATAGCTAACAAACCTGTCCGCTTCTTCATGTGTCCCCCCCATATAAACAGAAGGTCATCAATATAGCGACCAAACCAGGCAATATTGGCGCTAAATGGATTGTCATCATTGTATATAAAAATTTCTTCCCAACATGACATACCTAGATTAGCTAATGACGGGGAAAATTTAGCTTCCATGCTGATGCCGCTGGTTTGTAAAAAATGCCTGTTATCAAACGTGAAATAATTATGGTTTAGTAAAAATTGCACCGCCATATACAAAATTTTTTTGTGTAAAAATCATATAAACTATACTTATTTACACTGTGTTCCAAATTGTTATGCAAATAATATTTTCTCAGATTTTCCCAAATTACCTATATGAATTTCAGTCATTGGAATAACTATTAGAGTACAATTGAAAGGTTTTTGTACAAACTGCCTATGATAACAGTATATTTTTTAAAAAATAAAACACTCAAACTGCACTCAAAATGCATGTTCCAAATTATTATGCACAGCAGAGTTTTCAACCTTTTAATTTTAATAAAGAACAAAAAAATGATCATTTTTGAAATTATATGCATTAGCAGGTTCTTACAAACTGAAATCAAACAGTTTTCAACTCAAAACTTTATTTTAGGTGATGTTACATTTGCACATAGGACCCCTTGTTGGAAAGGAGCTTCTGAACTCTCTCGTCCATTGAATTTGTCAGGTTTTGGATGGTTTCTGCTTCAATTGTTTTGCATGAGGACAGAATACCCTCCCAGAGCTGTTGCTTAGATGTGAAGTGCCTCCCGCCATCATAGACACTCCTTTTTATGATGCTCCAGAGGTTCTCAATGGGGTTGAGGTCAGGGGAGCATGGGGGCCACACCATAAGTTTGTCCCTTTTTATGCCCATAGCAGCCAGAGATGCAGATGTGTTATGTGCAGCATGAGACGGTGCATTATCATGCATGAAAATGATCTTGCTGCGGAATGCACGGTTCTTCTTCTTGAACCATGGCAGGAAGTGC